>VYWZ01000644.1:0-44604 GCA_008711595.1 Fusarium xyrophilum | reverse complement strand
CCCCCATCCTACGGAGGAGCTGCCTTTCCTGGAAGTTCTCTACTCGATCCCTGCCGGGATGCACAACAACCACATGGGGCCAGCCATGGTTTCACTCTCCACAATCCTTCTTCGGTCCTCTTCCGCAGCTGCAAGAAGGTAGTTTGATAAGAAAACGTCTCTCTCGGCTTTTGAAAAGGTCCGTAGTCCTCTTCTTGGTAAAAGCTTGGGTACGTCGAGTTCCACTCAAGGGTTCTAGGGCTCAGATGCATGTTGCATTTTCCATCTGCGATCAACTCTTTTTTCTCTCTCTACTCGCTCAGCGTCTCTTCTGCTTTGTCTGCAGAGAAAGCATCTTGCCTGTGAATACGTCTACTAGTCATGGCGAGTAGCCCTCGTCGAGATATCCCGTCTAATCTTCGTATCCCTCCTACCACTGTCGAGTGGGCTGTTACAAAGACCGACAGCCACGATACCAAGATGGGCACTCCATTGGGCTCGCCGACTCTAGCAGCCTCGACGGCAAAGTTCAGAAACAAAGTCCCAGCCCAGATGCAAAGATGTATACCACTGTACGTGGCATGTGTCATTGTCCTCTTCATCATCCTTAACTTGGACATCTTCTACTCTATACCCAGCCCCCTCGGTGTGTTTCGAAAAGAGAAAGAGATTGTATCAACACCATCACGCTTTAGCACGTTTCCACAAAAGATCTGGCAAACGTGGAAAGTCGATCCATTAAACTTTGAGGATCGTGACCTCATCACTTCAAGAACGTGGCTTAGCAAGAACGCTGGAATGCGATACGAAGTTCTCACAGACGACAATGAGCTTGCGTTTGTGGAAGAGCACTTTGGTGCGGGGAGTGCGATAAATCGACCGGATATTGTCAGATTTTACAAGAGCATCAACTTGAACATTATCAAGGCTGATCTGTTGAGATACATGATCATGTACGCTCAGGGAGGTGTCTACGCAGACATTGACGTCGAGGCGTTGAGACCTGTGCACCGTTTTATCCCCGAGCGATACGACGAGAGAGACATTGACTTGATTGTCGGTGTTGAGATTGATCAGCCCGAGTTCAGCGATCATCCCATCCTAGGCAAGAAATCAAAGTCTTTCTGCCAATGGACTATCATTGCAAAGCCTCACCAGCCAGTCATGCTACACCTTATCGAGCATATCATGGTCTGGCTCAAGGCTGAAGCAAAGAAGCAAAAGGTTGCTCTCGGAGATATCGAGCTTACCTTTGATCAAGTCATCAGCGGCACTGGTCCTTCTGCCTTTACGGGAGCCTTACTGGAGCAGATGCGCAAGAACCATCGGGGTGGGAAGGTCACGTGGGATCTATTCCACAACCTGGATGAGTCCCGAGTCGTCGGACGGGTTCTTGTTCTCAACGTCGAGGCCTTTTGTGCTGGTCAAGGCCACTCGGACTCTGGCAACCACGACTCTCGTGGAGCTCTGGTTAAACATCATTACCATGCCTCCAACTGGCCCAGCAAGCATCCTCGCTACCGTCATCCAGCATATGGCCAGGTTGAGGACTGCAACTGGAACGTGGAGTGCGTGAGGCTCTGGGACGAGAACGTCGCTGAGTGGGACAAGCTCTCAGAGGAAGAGAAGAAGCTGAAGATTGAGCAGGCCAAGAAGCCTGATCTTGGTCTATGACCTGCAAGAGGTTGATTGATAGTTAGAAGTACTCTGGAGATCGGCGTTGAGTTTGGATTTCGGAGACCGGATACCTGAGGTCGTATAAACGCGTGATTGACGAATGAGACCAAGTTAAAACTCTATGACCGCCTGATCAGGTGATTAACTAATTATTGCAACCCGTGAAAAGTGCCATCTCTATCTGACAAGTCACCCGTTCCTTGCATCTGCGACCGTGGCTTGGCGCATGTTCCTAGAGCCGAGGCATCGACAAGGGTAGACCAACTCTCTATTCGGGGTGATTCAAAACCCCGCGCGTCCCGAACCTCCGTCTTCACAAGTTCATATTCTGCGCGACTGCGCCGCTTCTCTCTCATCTTCCAACGAACATGATCACTCGATCTAGATCATGGCTTCTCAAGAGAAACAACCCGTCATCATCGTCGGCGCCGGCCTGGCTGGCCTCGTCGCTGCTTTTGAACTCTCAGAGCGCAGAGTCCCCGTTCTGCTGGTCGATCAAGAAAATGAAAACAACATCGGCGGACAAGCCTTTTGGTCGCTGGGTGGCTTATTCATGGTCGACTCTTCCTATCAGCGAAGGATGGGGATCAAAGACTCCAAGGAGCTGGCGTACAGAGATTGGATGGGCTCAGCGAGATTTGATCGTGAAAAGGAGGATTACTGGCCTCGCAAGTGGGCCAAGGCCTTCGTGGACTTTGCCGCCGATGAGATGGAAGATTATGTCAGGGCGAGAGGCCTCGGCTTCTTGATGAATGTTGGATGGGCTGAGAGGGGAGATGGTGTTGCAGATGGCCACGGAAACTCCGTCCCAAGATTCCACGTCAGCTGGGGTACAGGACCAGAGGTTGTCAAAATCTTTGCAGACCCCGTCAAGAAAGCTGCGGAGAACGGCATCGTCTCCTTCAAGTTCAGGCACAGGGTTGATGGGTTGATCATCGACGACAACGGACGTGCTGTTGGGGTACGAGGCACAATTCTCAAAGATGATGATGCTGCCCGTGGCGTCAAGTCGAACCGGGTTGAAACGGACAGGTTTGAAATTTACGGCTCGGCAGTTGTCGTTTCCTCGGGTGGTATTGGAGGAAATGTCGACGCCGTCAAGGCTGCATGGCCTGTCGAGAGGTTAGGCCCTAAAGTCCCAGAGACCTTTGTCATTGGTGTTCCTCACCATGTCGATGGACGCATGATCGGCATATCTGAAGAGGCCGGTGCCAACGTCATCAACCGCGACCGAATGTGGCATTACACTGAAGGTCTCCAGAACTGGAACCCCATCTGGCCGTACCACGGTATCAGAGTCCTCCCTGCCCCTTCATCTCTTTGGCTCGATGCAACTGGCAAACGACTGCCACCATTCCTCTACCCAGGTTCCGATACCCTTGCGACGTTGAAGTACATCTGCAGCACAGGATACGACTACACCTGGTTCATCCTCGACCATAGCATCATTGCCCGAGAATTCGCCCTCTCTGGCTCAGAGCAGAATCCCGATGTTACTAATAAGAGCATCTGGCTGCTCCTCACCCGAATCCTTGGCAAGAAAGGCACCGTCCCCGTCCAGAACTTTCAAAAGTACGGCAAGGACTTTGTTGTCCGCGATAACCTGCAAGATTTGGTAGTCGGCATGAACGAACTCGCCAAGAAACGCAATGGTCCACTGCTAGAGTTCGACGCTATCAAAGAGGTGATCGAAACAAGAGACGGCCAGTTCAACAACCCATTCTCCAAGGACGCCCAAGCAATGCTTATCAACAACGCGCGAACATACTGGGCTGATCGCCGAAGCCGAGTTGCTCCACCTCATAGACTCCTTGACAAGGCCCATGGACCTTTGATCGCTGTGCAGATGAACCTTCTTACGCGCAAGACATTGGGTGGTATCGAGACGAATCTGGACAGCAATGTCATGCGAGCAGACGGCACACCTTTCCCTGGGTTATACGCAGCAGGCGAAGTCGCCGGCTTTGGTGGTGGAGGCGTTCATGGGTACAATTCTCTTGAAGGCACGTTTCTTGGAGGATGTATCTTCTCGGGACGTGCTGCTGGAAGGGCTCTTACGCATGAGATCTTGGGCGAGAATGATTGCGATGGAGGAGAACTGAAGAAGGTGAACTCTCGCCTTTGAGCTGGGGATTGGACATGTTTCCTTTGGTCTGGCTTGATCTTGGCGCATTTTGTAAGTAGAGATACGTTTGATGTTGATACAGGATCAGTACGAATATGATATGACATGCCTTTACGTTACCAAGATAGGCGTCCCGATATGCATACGCCGTGAGACCAGCGTTTCATTCAATGATCTGCAGGACACAGAGCAGCTGTCACCATGCTGTAAGAATTTTATCTGCAGATGTAGCCCGACCATACGCACATATACGAGCCACTGTAAACATGGGAATCAATTAGAATCTCATACTGAATTCAGTAGACTGCCCAACGATTCGTCTCTTCGTCACTTCAGGGTAGTCAACATCCGAGTCCATGGCTGAAACAACATCGGCCGGCATGGCCCTAACCGACCGAAGCCAAGCCTCGGAGTGGCGCCTGAACCCATGGATATATATATCCATGGCTAGGGCTGACTGATTACAGGGATCATTGGGCGTCTAAGCTCCAGCTTCGGCCTGGCTAGCTCGTATCGCGTGGCTTGTTGTTGGTGAAATTGTCCCTCGACAGCGGTGATTGTTTATTCTTTCGCAACGCGGTTGATTTTTTAGCTCTATACGTAAATATAGACGTAATTGCAGTATCAAATGTACTTATATAATGATGCTAGTCAGCGGCCCATCTCATTGATCGGAAAACTCTCCCCCGTCCGGTATCTCAACATATCCGTGCTATCACCACTAACTCAACTTCAATTTCCCGTCGGTGCAGCCTCAGTCGGACTCTCTTATAAATCCGCTCCTAATCCACGCCATTAAACTAATCTTGGTATCAGAAGGATCCGAGCTAGTGGTCTCGAGTGTGTGTAAGAAAGCGGAACTCCTGTCTATAATCTCACCGTCTCACTGGACAACACCCCGGCCCCCAGAATATCCCCCTCAACGCCAAGACAGGGATCTCCGCCCATCGGGGCTGAGTGATGAAACAGAGACTGAATTGAGCAACTGAGCGTGGTGGTGTCTTCCCTTCTACTGCTTTTTCTCTCTTCTGCCTTCATCATTCTGGTCTGCTGACGACTGGGTGACCAACAGAAAACTCGTGATAGCCTCTCGTTAAAGATCGCGAGGCTGGAAAGCTCTGATATTCTTTGAGAAAAGCTCTACAACGACATGATGATCGCCACCTTACCCTTCACCGTACTGCTGGGCAGCTTTGCCGCCAGAGTTGCTGCTGACACCAATTTCATCACTCCTGGAGGATCCGGTTCGTCAGGATAAAAGAATAACCCAACATACGATGTCGATGATAGCTTGAACGTGGAATGGAATACAGACCTCGAAGAGACCAACCTATTGCTCTGGCAGGACTATCCTCAGGCGGGTGGCGGCACTCAGTTCTTCGTCCAGCTGAAAGGTACACACGCACGCGTAGACCATTCGAGGTCCCTATCAGTATCGACTAACATCTGGTGCCTAGAAAACACAACATCTACGAGTTTTATCTGGGCAGTCAACTTTGGCGGTTTCTCTATAGAAGTTGGTGACAACCGCGACGCTGTCTTCCACTACTCTCTCTTCGAGTCTGGCACAAATGACATCGTCGCCAACTCAGCTGCGTTCAACGTCACTGTCCCCAAAGACGAGACGACATCTGCCTCTCTTGCTTCAACAACCGCCCTCCCAAGCCCTTCATCGACCGGTGCCCTCTCTGAGACGACAACGACCGACACTGCGACCGAATGGACAACAGACACTTCCTCCGACAAAGATGATGGCAGCCTCTCCACTGGTGCTGTTGCTGGCGTTGCGGTCGGCGCGACCATTGGAGGCATTGCCTTGCTCGCCGGTGTAGGCTTTCTTCTCTGGCGACATTTCCGAAAGGGCAAAGGTGCTACAGCTGATGGATACGTGCCGCCCAGCGAGATGCCTGTTGGTGCGCAGAACCAGCCTGCGCATGAGTACTACAAACCTCCCACGCAGCAGGCTCCGGCTGAGATGGCCGGTCAGCCTTGGGTTCAGCCATCACAGAACGGATACCAGGGACCTGGTGGTCTTCACGAGGCGCCTTAATTCATGGGTGAGATCGACGTACAGGGGGGCAGTGTATAGTCTGGGGGTAAAAAGGTTTCGAGATGTTGTATGGCAAAGCATGGAGTTGGTTGGTTCCGCAGGTTATATGTTTCTTAATTACCCATTTCGATACCAGGAATTTATTTAACAATATCCTTGCTTCGTTGAACTAACTGTGAGGGACGGCCAGTAACGAGTGTGACATGTAAGCAACCATCGACATGATACTTCACTCAGAGTTCAGGTGTGATGCCAAGCCGCCCCCAGGGCCCAGAGTGGCATCAAGAGCAGCCTAGAGTGTATTATTTAATTCCGTTAGTTTTTCATCTCAGGATCCCTTGCGAGTTTCTTCTCCCTCTCCTTCACATCATCCGTTACACTATCACCAAAGTCATCCAACTCAGCAATCTTCCTGACCGTAACCTCACCCTCCTTGAAAGGAATCTTTCTCGCCCAACTAACGGCTTCTTCGCCGTCTTTGGTCTTGAGGAATCCACCAGCCACTGGCGTGAATTTCCTTCACAACATCAAAAGGCCCCTTGGTGACCTTTGCAGGACCATCCATGGAGTATGTAACACGGTAGCCATCTCTGCTTAGACTGAGGTCATCGGCCGAGAGGGGGACGCCAGCTGCGTGAGGCTCTTCGTTAAAGGTGGTCATTTCTTCAACGATCTCGGGTCCAGTGGAAGTTGGGTTTTCAGCTTCATGAGAAGCTTTGATGAGGATCATATATTGACGCATGGTATGTGCGTGCTCAAAGTGACAACTATGAGGTTTGAAGGTTGAAAGCTGATGAACAATTACAGGAACGAGATTCTGTGAGTTGACGATTCAACGGGAGCACGCCTTTCTTTATACAAGTTGAGCTCCAGCCGTTTCCATGAGACGTGGTAAGCTGAGGCGCTCTTGGGTCAAGAGTATCGGCGGGACTTTGGTCAATCGTCACTGTTGTGGTAACTCGAAGTCAAAAACAACACTACACTAAACCCAGTGGTGTTCATGATCCAATGACAACTAAGCAATGACCAGCTGCTGCCTGTTGCGAGGACGAATCGAAGAATGATAGTAATTGCACGATGAAAAGGTTTCTACCTGAACGAGAGCTCGGTGAGTTTTTTCTCCGTAATGGCACCCATGAAAATGTTCAGCAAGCTATGCATAGGTCCTTTCTTCACGGGCATCGTGAAGTACAGGACACGATACTAAAGCGTCACAGACGTGTTAGACTTCGTATTTCGTATCCCAATAAATGCAGCCAACAAAATATTCGTTGTAGTAATACTCGAGTAATCGAGAGGTCTACCATTCAGCTTTCATGAGTTCTTGTGTACGTGATGCTGCATCGCTTGGCAGTCATGAATCATGATGGCACTCCTTTGGACATTGGTTGAATTTCCACCAGCTAAGACACAGTATACATACATGATATGGCCAGTCCATTTATAATTTATCGCTTCATGACATTGATCCAAGATGGACTTTTTGCAGCACTCGTAGTTTAATGTCCCAAGTACACTTTGGTGGCAGACTTATGCCGTATACGCCGTATCCTGCATCTCATAAACCATGATTCTGATATTGGCACTAATATCCTAGAGTAGCCTGTATCGAGAAACTCGTATATGTTGTAGAAATAATTTGAACAAATCGTCTAACCCTTCCTCGCATCATTCAGCTCCTGATGACGTGCTTGGCTGCAGCTCAGATAATGGGTCGACATGTCGAAAACCAAGATGGGAAGCTGGAGCGATTATCCTTCATAAATCACTCCACACAACGTGGGACCTGTTGGCTTTAAATGAATAGGATGCAATGTCGATATTTTATTCTTATAAAACCAAAGATATCAACATGACACCCCACCCGCAGATCACCGTGGCGGCTCCTCTCCATGTACACCCGCCTACTCTTTTGTTGAACTATGGCAGATAACAAGGCCATCGAGCCATCTCCCATTGGGGCTGAGGAACCAGGTTCTTCTGATGACTCGGTCAAAGATACCCATGCTGATGTACATGACATTCCAAAGCATGAAAATCATGTTCACATTCACAAGGACGGAGCAGATGCTGCCCCTGACTTGTTGAAGGAAACGGGTGGAATCAGTCGACCTTTCGATGCCAAAGCCACCAAACGACTCAGACTCATCCACCGCCTCGATACCCACATCATGCCTCTCATCTGTACCGTCTACTTCTTACAGTACATCGACAAGACTACAGTTTCTTACGCAAGTGTTACCGGCATCCAACAATCAACTGGTCTCAAGGGCAATGAGTTCAACTGGGTCGCTTCGATTTTTTTCTTCGGCCAACTCGGTTTCCAGTTCCCTACCGTTCGTCTTCTTCGAGTATTCCCTCTCGCCAAATACGTGTCAGTCAACGTTACACTGGTACACTAAAGAAGAGCAAGCTTTTCGAGTCCGTATCTGGTTCTCAGTCTGCGGTGCAGTTCAGATGTTTGGTGGATATTTTGCTTACGGTGTTGCAACCCACGTTGGCAAAAATCCAGATGCTACCTTGAAAGGATGGCAAGTTATCTTTCTCGTTCTTGATCTTCTCACTGTCGTCGTTGGAATCAGTTTCTGTGGTTCGTCATGCCAGATTCTCCTGCCGTTGCTGGATTCCTGGACAAAGAGAAGAAAGCCATGCATCTTGAGCGTATCCGAGGGAATGTACAGGGCATTGGTACGCAGATATTCAAGTGGGCTCATGTCAAAGAGGCTTTGACTGATAGCATGACCTGGCTATGCGCCTACTGGGTCTTTGCTGCCAACATTCCCAGCTCTATTGCTACCAGTTTCGGAGATATTCTGGTTAAAGGTATGGGATATACCAATGAGGAGTCCTTGTTGCTGGTCACTCCCCTCGGAGCTCCGGAGATCGTCTTCCTGATTGGCCTCACTTACGGAGCTATGAAGATAAGACAACGGTTATTCTTTTGTATGGCTGGGCACATTCCTGCCATCATTGGAGCCATCTTGATGGCAACCACAGAAAAGGTTCCCGCCCTCATTGGATATTACACAACTGGAGGTATTCCTATTGGCCGGACGACTATTCTCGGACTACAAAGCTCCAACGTGGCTAGCTCTACCAAGAAAATCACCGTCTCATGTATCGGAGCTATCGTATATACTGTTGGAAACATCAACTCACCTCACACATTTCAAGCCCGTGATGGACCACGGTATCTCCCCGCCAAGATCTCCATCTGTATTATTTACTTCCTCTGCACCATTGACTTGCTAGTCATGAGATGGGTCTTCGATCGAAGGAATAAGAAGAGGGATGCTGAGAAGGCTGCGCTGGGCGATCGGTACAGAGTCGAGGTGAACCACGAGTTTCTGGATCTGACGGATCTGGAGAACAAAGAGTTCCGCTACGAGCTGTAGAAAAAGGTTACCAAGGTCATGAACTCTCGGACAAGACTCTATGAGTCTACCTCTAATGTAATCCCTATGTACCTCGAATACAACGAGACATTATATAGTCTATTCATCAGCATAACATAAACGTGAGAGGACCATACTATAATATCCTGCAGTTGGTGGACTCAATTAATGAAGTTGCAAGGCCGTCCTTAGCATTCTAATGACTTGGCTGAGCCTGAACGCTAGATAGTTTTGCTGCCGACATTTTTAATTCTGTTTATTCTTTTGAGGCTACTTTTAGGCATATCTACTGTGGAATCTTGTGCTCACTTGCAGGCACGCCAGCAGCCCACCTATACTTGGAAGCAGCATGCTCATCAAGAGGATACTTCTGTTCGGGAAGGCCATAGAAGTTCTCTCGGTAGCTGCCACCACGTACTGCGTAATCGTCCCAGAAGAGACCCCTTGATCGAAGTTCAGGGAGTAGTAGTTCGATGATATCCTTGAAGGTACCCGGGAATAGGACATATCCCTCATCAGAGTTAGTAACCTCCCAATATATGTGTGTATATGGACTTACAAAGTTGAATCCATCAACGTCTGCCTCATCAATCCAGACTTGCAGGCTATCGGCTACCTGGGACGGTGTGCCCACGAATAGGGGTCCATTGCCTCCGAGGCTGACATGCTCGGCGACAGTATGCTTCGTCCACTTTGAGTTTGCGGGCGAAAACTTGGCATAGCCTTCTACAGTTGATCTGGAGAAACAATATGAGTCGAGGCACTTTGGGGCTGTTGGGACGAAACTTACCTGACAGCGTTACTTTCAACCTGTCGAAGCTCCTCATCATCGCCGTACTGGTTCAAGTCCATGCCAGTCCATCCACCGAACAACGACAGAGCGCCTTCAGTTGAAGCATACTTCTTCGCTTCGTTGTACTTAGCCAGAGCTTCCCCTTGGGTCCTACCAAGGATAGGAGTGACAAGAGCAAGGACCTTGATGTTATTCGGGTCTCGGCCAAACTGTTCCTTCGCAACCTGTCGGATCTCTGCGATGTTCTTCTTACACACTGCAGGTGCATGTGCAGAAGTAAAGATAGCCTCGGCATGCTGAGCTGCAAAGGCTTTACCTGGCTTGCTGGCTCCTGCTTGAAGAAGAAGTGGTGTTCGCTGTGGGCTGGGATCCACGACGTGAGGACCGGGAACGTTGAAGTATTTGCCGTCATGGTCGATTTGACGAACAAGGGCGGGATCCGTGTAGACACCTCGCTCACGGTCTAGCTTAACGGCATCGTCACGCCAGGATGAGTTGAACAGCTTGTACATGACTTCCATGTATTCTTCGACTTGGGCATAGCGTTCATCGTGCTGACTATCATCAGAAGCTGGATGACTAATTCGAGAAGATCACTTACAGCGAGTTGAACTGGATGACCAAGGTTGCGAGCGGCTGAGTCCAGGTAACCAGTGACAATCTGTACGCCTCATTAGTGGTGAGCGTAAAAGAAGACTCGACGATCTTACGTTCCAGCCCAAACTGTTGCAAGCGTTAGCTTAATTTCGCATTGTATTACAGAAGACTTACCGGCCCTTTGTGAGGTGGTCAACCGTGGATAACCGCCGAGCAAGATGATATGGCTGCTCATATGTAACAGAAACAGTGGCACCAAATCCAATATTTTTCGTCGCAGCAGCCATGGCAGGAATAACTGCCAATGGCTCTGTAAGAGGCCATTGAGCTCCAGAGATGATTGCGGGCTCCAAGGACTTCTTGTAAACATCGTAGCCTCCTACTTCAGTTGTCAGAACTCTGAAAGCTTACCCTCATAACCCAAGTCACTTACCCAGCACATCAGCGATGAAGATGCCATGAAACTTGGCGTCTTCTAGCAACTTGGCCAATTCGACCCAATGCTCAGTGTCTTTGAACCTCCAAGACTCATCTTCAGGGTACCTCCATAATCCTGGCGATTGATGACCACTGCCTGAAGTCTAGTCAGTATATGTCGTATGACTGGGACGAGGGGCACCTACACATCATGACAAAGGCATTGACGATAAGGCTCTTCTTCTTGCCCTGCTGCGCCTTTTGATCTTGGGAAGCCATGACGTTGACTGTAGAGAATGGAAGTGATCTGATTGGATTATGCCTGACTTCGTTGTTTAGGTGGTGATGTACTGGTTCCCAGCTTGTTCTTCTTTCAAGACGCTCCGGATATCCGTGCCGATACAGGACTTCTGGACGACTATTGCGCGATTCTTAAGTCCATGACTGAGTATGCAAGTGATAGCTCTAGACAGGGTATCCTTAGGCTATAGATATGAGACCTTGGCGTTTGGTGGACTAACCGATGGCGCAATTATCACTGAGTCTTGCTCATGTGGAATGCCGATCAACCCCTCAATTTCTATACGATAAACTCGGGGAACTTCCAGAAATGGGTAAAAGATAGGGAATTTCTATCAGGGTTGTTTTATCGGGTATTTCTAGTTCGCAAGTTTCATGTCAAGAATACCAAGTTGTCGAGAGTGGCATATCACGCCCACGTGGACTACACACGTTGAAGCCTGGAGAGGCGCAGAGTCTGTGCTCTTCTGAGACATCAAGTGTTCTAGAAGGAGTTGATCCTCAGATCCTCGTTCTACGGCCCGGGACCTTGAAATGGTGGTTCGGGGCTTGATGCCGCCTGCTTTTTCACCATCTATCAACAAACATAACTGAGGTATACGGCTTCAACAACTCTCATATAAATATTCTAGATACACTATCTATAAAATCTCCAAATTCATGACACTCCGGAGCCATCCACTGTCACGCCACTTTCAGCAACACCTCCACATACTTCATAAATAAGCTTATCAATGTCTAGTGCTTCTTGATATCACTGTCCTCGCTAGAGTTGGATACATAGTTCTGACTATCAACCTCCTGGATGGGGCTCTCAAGAGAAGCAGTAGGACGAGAACCGAAATCCTTGAGAACCAACCAAGTCGGGAAGATAGAAAGTCCCCAAAGTGCGAAGTTGAAGTAAACTCCACCAACCTCAGCGAACAGAGGCAAGGAAGTGATGCCGTAGCTGACAGCTTGCCAGGCGGATTCAGTACCTCGGAGAAGGGCAGAGAACCGAATGACTTCGTCTTGAGTGTCGGCGAGATGATGAACAACAAAGTAGCTAGTTAATCATTAGATCATGGTCATGTTACGTGCGTTCATGGTTACTCACAGGAAGAGGTAGTTTAGCTGGAATGACAGTGTAAGGAGCAAGAAGACGGCGAACGAATGGCCGAATCCTGAATCAGCCCAATCATAGGTTGGCCTTGTCTCACGGAATCGAGTCACCAAGACTGTAGCCCAGATCCAGTAAGCACCTTGGAGAGTAGAAAGAAAGGCGAAAGAAGATCTGGTGCGGAATCGCAGAGAAACCTTGGTACGGTCGAGCCAAACCTGTGGAGATGCTGTCAGCAACAGAGACATAATGGGCGGTTGAGAGACTTACGCCCAGAACATTACCAGCGGTGACGGCAACGATACCGCCCAAGAAAGATCCAAGAGCACGGGATCGAACAGTAAACCATACTGCATCAGTTAGTATCATGTGCGAGGCTAGACCGGGTAGTCTTACAGGAAAGATAAGTGAAGAATACGGCTTCCGCAAAGACAGCCTGTCCGATGAATAGAACGACGAGAAGGAACTTGTTGGTAAAGAAGAGTCTGGCCGTTTCCTTCAGCTCGAAGCTAGGAAGCTTATCAATCTCCAACTTGACCGTGACACCATCTTTCCTCTGAACCTGATGCGGCTTGCTGAGCAACAGAGCAACGAAAGGACCAACAGCTTGGAGAGCAATGAAGATGAGGCAGACAGTGTAAGAGACCTTCCCAGCCTCGTTACGATCGGCATTGAGGCCAAGGTTGATGGCACCACCGAGGATCTGGCCGGATAGACGGTAGGTGAGCCAGTAACCTAGAGCTTTGCCGCGGTTCCAAGGCTCAGGATATGCGATGGCAATAGCGGCTTCGGCCATCCAGAAAACACCAGCTGAGATACCACAGAGAGCAGCGCCGACCAGGACAAGCCATTCTGTTCCGAAACGGTTGTTGGTGTATAGACCTGCTGCATAAGGTGCATAACCAAGACTGACCCCCATCAGCAGTGTTCACGAGTTGTCCATGTGAGTAGACTTACGTCCCAAAGATCAGAGCACCCTTGATGCCGATATATCGAACCAGAGTACTCGAGAAGTAACAAGACACCACCATGAGACAGAACGTCAAGGCATTGGCAGCGTTGATGAGCCTAGGCGAGGCTGCACCACCGGCACCAAGCGAGTTCATGGCTACCCAGATACCCGGGGCAGACAAGTTACACAAGCCAAGAACCGTGATGTTGAAGAATGTGGAGCGATACCACTTGACTGGGCAGTGTTAGTAGACGACGTTGCATATCGGGAGTGAGTTCTTACCAGGAAGAAGCTGATCCTTGGGAGGAGCAGCGACCTCACTGTCCGCATGTCGGTTTTCCACCACCGTCATCTTATCTTGTCTGAACGATCCCGTATGAACTGAGGAAGGCTGAGACAGAAGAGAGAGCTTGATAGCTATCGGAATCGCTAGCGAGACGCGGCTGTAAAATGCTCTGTAGAAGTAGGTACAAGATCAACATTTATATTTCCCTTCCCATCACGAAACCGCCGCCCAACACGACAGCACCAGCACGCAATCCAACCCTCGACCGCACCCACAGCTCAAAATGCCGAAGTCCCGGCCCTTTGGGCGTCAAGTCTTCCAGCGCAAAACCTACATCTGTGGCGGCATTGCGTCTACCAGAGTCTCGGTGTGTATCCGGTTCGAGACTCAGATGTTTCCCTTCGCTAGCATAGTCTCGTCGTTTGACTTGTCCTCGGTCACGCTCCAAGTATCAGTCTGCGTACGTGGAGGCAGGATCTGAGATCAACTCCCCGAGAAGGATGGCCCCGTTGACGAAGCTAATGCAAGGATGTTGAGCGGCTCCGATGCTTTCTTTAGTGCAGTCGTGATAGATTAGACGGGCTCTCCACGCGGAGGTGCGGGCGAGTCGCGCGATTACGTGCGTGGGACCATGTCATGACGAGATGTCGCCCGAAAGCTCATCTTCACTTTATTGTCCAAGTTACTAGACTAGTTGTCTACGGGATACTCCACCACTTCTCGTGAACATGCCGCAAATCGATCTTATCTGGCCTTTTGAAGATACGGCGTTTGGTCAGCCTCTATGTCCGTCTCTCTCTTGGTCCATCCATTGCCCAAGTAATGCGCAAAGCGGTTCTTTGAGTCGCCGATATACCTGTACTCCCAATCTTCCCATCTGGGTTCCTGTCGCACAAATGTGATGTGTCCTGCGCTTCCTGGCCAAAGCCCGTGGACTCTAGCACCAGGTCTGCCGCCATTGTACCATGAACTACATCTATCCGTAAGAACTGTCTTGGCAAAGAAGGCGTCTGGGTACTCCACGAAGTCATCTGCTGCTTGTCTGGACGGGCTCAGAGACTTGATACCCTGATGCGAGACCTTGCGCAGGACCTTGGCGAAGTATGTCAATTGAGTCTCGACGCTGTGGAGGGACTGTTCCCGATGGCCCTGTTGCTTGCGGTCCATGGACGAAGAGAAGGCTGGGGAAACCAGGTGTTCCGAGTCCAAAGTATGTGTAAGGATATCCATATGTTCCGTCAGCCTTCCGCAGTTTACTGAGCTCTTGTCCATGAGCGCGGATGGGGAATGCTGGAACCATATCGACGTTCGCGCCGGTCGCGCAAATGACAGCATCGACATCTCTCTGCTTTCCATCTTCAGTCTCTATACCCGTCTCTGTGAAGCGCTTAATTCGAGTACGGATGTATTCTACGTTGTCTTCTGTGATGGCCTCGAGATATCCTGGTCCCGGCGTCAGACGTCGGCAATTTGGCGAGAAATCTGGGACCATGTGCTCGAGGACTTCTGGCTTCTTCACCAGGCGCTTCTTCATAATATCGATCAACGCTTCGCGGAGCTTCTGATTAGACTCGCTGTTCCGGAAGAACGAGTCAAATCGAGTCCAGTATAAGCTCTCGAGGTCCTTTCGGAAGGCCAAATAAGCGTCGGGGTCCTCCGCCCATCTCTTCTTTTCTTCTTCGGTATATGGCTGGGCTTCAATCTTTCGCTCCTCACCAGCCCAAGCTGCAGCAATCCAAGTTTTGCTTCGCGCATAATGATCGAGCCGCTTGACAATTGGTTGTAGATTCGCTGTGACTTGAATACCGCTCGCTCCATTGCCAATGACAGCGACCGTCTTGTCCTTGGGATCAAAATCCGTGCTCCAATTGGAGGCATGGCGAAGGTGACCTTTGTACTCTGATATTCCAGGATCATCGGGCAACTTCCAATCGTTGAATCGGCCGACACTGGTCAAGATGAACTCGTTCTTCCCGACCGTCTCTTCGCCCGTCTTGACGTTCCGCAGCTTCGTGATCCAGGCGCCCTCTTCATCGTCCCAAGTTGTGCCCTCGACTCTACTATTGAGCTTGACATATCTGTAGACGCCAAACTTTCGTGCGACCGATTGCCAATATTCACGGATCTCGTGGCCGGGTGCGTACTTGTCCGACCAGTCTGTCTTGGGTGTGAATGTGCTTTGGTAGACGTGCGATGCAATGTCGCATCTTACGCCGGGGTAGACGTTCTCAAACCAGGTCCCTGCCTACCCACACAAATGTCGGTTAGGTCAGTCTTCTACAAGTCTCATGCTTTGACGTACCACATCGGCGTTCTTCTCGTAAATTGTAAGCTTGATGCCAGGGACTTTGGCTGGTAGAAGAATGCCTGCTGTGATTCCGGCCAGGCCAGCGCCAATGACACCAACTCTTAGGGGACGTGGCTCGTCAACGAATCTGTCGACTAGTTTCAGGCGAGGGCTATGATAAGGCGACGTCTCGTCTACATCTGGCCCATCTCCTACGGATGTTGACACGGTGCCCTTGGTCTGGGTAACTGGGGTTGACTTCTCTGCCGGTGCGCTCTCTACAGCGACGCTCGACAAGTTTGACTCTCTGTTATTGAAGCCATTGATTGCGCCGTTAATTGCTGCTGCGGTAGCCATCGTCAATTGACGGGGATATCGTGTGGTGTGGGTTCAATTACCGATGAAGCTCTCCAGGCGACAGGACTGGGATACTCAATACCTTGAGCTATTCTTCTATCCTTATCGCATCTTGCCCATGAGCACGTTAGCTAGTTAGCTCTTCAGTCACATCATGTCGTAATCTAATCCTTCTGCATGGCCATTCGCTGTCGCAACTCCCGTCCCTCTTTCACCATATTGCGTCTTTGTTAGTCTCAACCACGCTTGTGCCCCACGCTCTCACACCATCGGGGCCCTGCCACTCCAGCATGAGACCCTGAAATCTCGATCCGATCAACTCCAGAGCAATTAATTACCGTCGCTGCCGATAAGCGGAGTGAACCTGAAGTGGTATCCGAGGTTAGAAGGTTTACTCCAGTTGGCCATCATCACCTCACTCGGTTGTCGCAGGTTCCAAAGGTACGAAATAATGCAAGACCTTGCCTCCTCGATCATGTTGCCCGAGCCTTACTCTTGGGTCACTCATAAATATTGAGCTCAGTAGCTCTGTTGTCTCATAAAGTATTTGGAACTAGTCCGTTATGCCACCGCATCCCTTCAGTTGACACTCATCGCATCTGATGCATGTTCGACCTCAACACAATACTTATCTCATATTCCATCTAGTAATTCCGCCCCCATGATCTCACTTGTCGAGTAAAAATTGCTTCCCGGTCCACCCATAAGTTCGGTAAAGTCTCCGTCAATGGCGTCTAGCAATGACAAAGGGTACTTTATTATGTGGATGAGGCGTATGGAAATGAATACTTCCGCTAGCTTCGAGAGTGTGTGCCGAGAATTGCCAAACAGACCCATGTAGCTTCTCGGCAGCGAGCCCGACTGAACTTAACGCATACAAGAACTAGTTCCATGCAACTTCACCGGGGGTAGAGGTGACATCTGGATCGTAAAGGAGAATGCGGAATGTCTTGAGTGCTCGTCGGTCAACCTTGAATACCGGCTTTGGATCCTCGAGTGCGGCCTCGGCCATCGCCTCAGCTGGGGCCTCATCGGTATCCGTTGACTAGGTCGTAGTTCCTCTTGTCTTGAGTTTCGCTTTGGCTGGCTTCACTGAAAGACGCCTTAGTGTCTCGATCGTCACTCGACAAACCAAAGAAAAAAGCCGACAAGGGTTGCTCAATGTCGAGGACTTTCTTCTTCTCTTTCGTAGGCTCAACCTATTCTGGTGTCCGCTGCAAAACACGGGGACTTTCGAGGAGCCCCACGAGGATACTTTCGTTCATGTTCTTTGTCCGACCGTAGAGATGCTGGTCTGCTCTGTCCAACCCAGAAAGAATCTAGATTCGACTCTGCTCGCCGCATCATCTCAACGTTCTCCTTATTCCTGCGTCGGTGTTCCGGATACGTGAAGTTTCCCAGCTTATTTTCGAAAAAACGGGAGAAGACCAGGCGAGGGAGTACTTTCAAGAGCTTCGTGAATTTGTCCCAAAATGCCAAGCCTGGCTTCGATAACGTGTGTCAACCAATCCATAGAATCATCGTCAACCTCAGCCCTGAAAACTCGATTCCACGGCTCAAAGCGCTCCAGCGCATGCAAAGTCTGAGTGATTATAGTGAAGTCACTCATCATGACACGGGCGGTTGGTGAGAGCAAGTCGCGAATTGTCTTGTCCCTTTCCGTCTGTAGTTCTAGATCATTCATGGCCATATTCATTGCAAAGATATCAGGAATCACTTCCTGTCCGTCATCAAGCAGGGCCCTCGAATCAAATAGGTGCTGGAGCACGCACATGACCAAAAATTGCTCATTATATGTCAGAGGCCTATCCCTGTGCCCGGAATGAAAGCGCCAAAGGTTAATAGCGGCTCGGAACGGGGGTGAACGCTTGGTCAAGAGCTCAAGCTTTGGCAGAAACACAGCCTCTCTCATGGTAAGGAGGAAAAAAAGAAAATGGCGAATCTGGTCGTTGTATTCGTCGGGCAGTTTCTCGGTGGGGTTTACGACGCTCGCATACTTCTCTTGCAGTTCACATAGGCGTTTGGTAATTCGATGAGCTTCAGTGAACACCTCAATCATTGTGTATGAATTAGCCAGAACCTGGCCAATGGCTGCTCCCCCTTTGCTTTTATGTTCTCTCGTATCGCCGATGGAGTTGCACATGATCGTACATGTCACTGACTTGTTCGGCAAAGTAATTGGAATCCTCGCGCATCGTCCATACGTGATCCACCGCAGCTACGGCCCTAGAGGCAAATAGCTTTCCAAGATTGGCAAAATTGAGCCGAGTCGGCACGCGGTAAGGTGCTTCGAAAGTAATCTCGAGAAGGGAGGTCTATAATCCTTCAGTCTGCGTATCCGAAGGAAGCGTAGGCTCGGGCTGGATAGGATACGTGACACGTGTCACTCAACAAGTTGTTAGGCTCAATGTCGTGCAGGATTCGATAACAACACTTGACAAGGAAGTCCATCAAGCGCTCTTGTATCTCTAGAATCATCATGCCCGACGCGGTGGAGTACTGCCACACCGGCCACTCCATGCCATAGATGTTAAGACGTAGGCCAGTCATAGTCTTTATTTGACAAATGAAGCCAAACTCCTGGGTCAGCTTCTGGGAATCTCTTCACAATCCTATAATCGTCTTGGTAAACGCCCCGGAGGACCACTTTCATGTCTTCTGTAGCGTATGGCGGTTCCACTACCATTTCGGTCAATTTTGCTTTGTTGACGTATTGTGCATCAGTATCAAGGAACAAGGGAGGCGGGTGACGGCCTCTAAAATTGAGAAGAGGAACGGCGTGGGCTTGCCAAGAGACTCTTTGTTGATATAAGGCCACAAGATGGAACCATGCTGCCTAGTCTTGACCTCGGGGTCGGTGCCTACTTGTCGCCAAAGGTCATGAAAAGGCCGATGGGTCGCTGACATGTCTGGCCATGCAGTGAGAAGGACCTCGAGCCGATGCTTTCTATCTTTCTTGAGCCATCGCTTCTGTATGGTCTCTTCATGCCGCTGCAAAATTCTCCTCAGGAGCTCATAGTTCTGATAGATGCTTTTCCCTCTTCTCTTTGACTCGTTTTCAACCTCGTCTGCTGGTGTGTTCTTCAGTGGGAAAGGGTAAAAATCCCATTCTTCTCCACTATCACTTCCGGAGGCATCAGGAGAAGCGGTTTCATCACGAGATAATTTTCTTTCGAAGTGTGGCCTCTGTATGATACTCTTCAATTTGGTTGTATTGTCGGTTACTCAACGTGATGTTGATGTTTTGAAAGAGTGTCTTCCTCAAATCACGCATCGCAGTCACCCAATACCGTTGGGACTCAACGGTCGAACGATATTCCGTCCAATGATTATCCAGGTAGGTACTAAGGTAGGTAGGTGTTGGCTCTTTTGCTCCTTCTAACTAGCAGCCACAAGCTTATTTATAGTACAGATTCAATTCATAATCATTGAGTTGTATACCCACTCGAATCTACCGTTCTATTTGGTAACCGTCAGTTTTGAGCATATGAAAGTTGAGTTTTCCCCGTAGTGGCTTAGCCTTGCTGTGTAAGCTATAACTAGTTCGTCAGATCATTTTTGGGACGGTAAAATGTTTAACGCGATACTGAATCCATCGCTCCGATGGCCATTTCAACGGATCTGGGGTTAAACATTTTGACGATAAACATGAGTCACAAAGAGCCGACATCAAGGTATAAATTGCGTAGAAGACCACGTCGTTTGTGATCATCCGAGAGCACGGCTCACTTTGATTCAATATGTCTTCCGAGCCCATCACATTTGCCATCATTGGCGTCGGCTTAATTGGGCCTCGTCACGCCCAGACTGTGATCAAGAACAGCCAAGCAAAGCTTGTAGCTGTCGTCAACCTCATGCCAAATGGCGAACAACTAGCTCAAGAGCTTGGGGCTGCCTACTTCAAGTCTGTGGCCGATATGTTGCAATCGTCAAACAATAAGCCTCGAGCAGCCATTATCTGCACTCGAAATCACACGTACGTCCCTCTGGCTCACGAGTTATCCTCAGCAGGTATTCATATTCTTATCGAAAAGCCTTTTTGTACAGATATTCAGTGTGGCAAGGATTTGGTTGATCATCTTGATAAATTAGACGTCAAGGCTTTGGTCGCTCATCATCGACGATTCAATCCCCACATGATGACTGCAAAAGAAACTGTTGGTTCTGGTTCTCTTGGGAAGGTCGTTGCAGTGAGTGGAATTTGGACGACTTATAAATCGATGGAATACTTCGATCCTCCACGGGTATGGCGAAGAGAGAATACGGGCGGCGTTGTTCTCATCAATCTTGTCTATCTCTTTGGCCCCATTACACGGGTTCATGCAGAAAAGACAACATCCCAGCGTGGGTTTTGAGGCTGAACAAGGTGCAGTTCTGACACTTCGATTCAAGTCCGGTGCCGTCGGAAGTTTCCTGTTCTCAGACAATGTTCCGTCACCGCATAACTTTGAGTCCGGTACTGGAGAGAATCCTCTGATTCCTAAGACTGGAAAGGACTTTTATCGTATCTTTGGCACCGACGCATCATTGAGTGTGCCAGATATGGCTCTATCTTCCTATCCTGGAGGCCAAAAGTCATGGTATCAGGAGCTTGTTCAGAGGAACGTCCCTGTCCCAGATAGCGTGCCTTTCGAGCTACAGCTGGATCACTTCATCAAGGTTATTCGTAATAAGGCACCTCCGAGTTGCACACCAAGAGATGGCCTAGCTGCACTTATTGTCTGCCAGGCTGTGAAAGAGGCATTAAAGGAGGACAAGACAGTGGATATTGACACTTCTGATTTTGGACTCTAATTGGGTAGTGCTTCAGACTCTTCAAGGTTTCTCAGAATTCAAAGACGGATTGTATGATTATGGGATATATCAAAATAGTAATAGGATACTGAGGCTCTCTAGGTTATACTCTATAGCATGTACCGATAATAGAAGAAAACTTTATTAGTCTCTGAGCTGCCATTGTGCTCCTAAGTTCATTCTTCCCATCAACTTCTATCTTCAACGAGTTTCCGTGATCAAACCAGTCTCCATTTTCATCAGATACTGACAAAGAAGAACGTCCGTGTTCGCTTGAATTATGTTCGTCTCAACAGCCAAGCCCGTCGTGTTCGCCGCAAGGGCATTACGAAACTATCTTCAACTTCTCAATCTTGTTTCAGTCATCAAAAAGAAGATCAGACAGCGCGACTAGCAAAAACAGGGCCTGACCAGGGATTGAGCCCGGGACCTCTCGCAAACTTTAGTTCTTTGTAAACAGAACTGAGATGTCACTGCCGAAGCAAGAATCATACCGCTAGACCATCAGGCCAGGCACTAGATCCCGGCGATAGCAGTGCGGCCAGAACCGGGTGGCTATAGACATGCCGACCCCACAGGTGACAGCTCTTACTGCAGATCTAAGGAATTGCTAGATGTTTCTTTCCCATATCTAACGACTTAAGCCAAGCTATTCTGAAGCACCAAATTACGAGTCGAGTGCTCGTCTTTTTGTTGCCTGTTTCCCTTAGAGAGTGGTGGTTATTGGCGCTTCGTCCATGAGAGGCTAGCAGACGGCACGGCTCGCAGGATCTACAGCACTAGCCCATGATCGATCAGACCTTATGAGAGCATTGGGTCGTCGCTTGGGAATCGGCTGTAGTCATTGTAACAGGATGCTGAGATACTAGAGATTCAATGGTAACACTTAGGGTATGGCTTTCAAGGCCGAGTCCCCCTGGCTTCCGAATGCGCACAGGCTGGCTGGGGATCGTGGTTCTTTAACACTTTACATTATTCGGCTACTCTGCGGAAAATTAATCTACCTTGTACAAGGCCTTGTTATATCGTTGAGCTTTGAGTCTAGGCTGTTGGGGAGCTGAACTATGCTTGACCTGACTTTGACAAGAAAGCGATACAATGATTGATTATAGCTGGCCCTTGATCCCTTTTCTTGCCGATTCTTGGGAGACATAGCCAAAGTCCTAGCAATGCAATCAAGAACGCCAGGATAATCGGCTGGAGAGTCTTGACTCCCTTGGCTTGGGCAATAGCACCCACAGCAAAAGGCAGAATCTCGGCACCACTACCACCAAAAGCAGCTGCGAAAGCAATAGTACTAACATGCAAGTGCTTGGGCAACATCTTCGTAGTAGCAACGACTACTGCCGGGAACAATGGACCGAGAAAGAATCCCTGGAGTGCTACTGTTACGGCCGAGACATAAAAGCTCGGAACCAGCCAGAAGATTAGCTGCAGTGCCATAGCGGCAGGCAGATACAGTGATACGGCAACTTTGACACCAAGGAGTGGAGTCACGAACCCTAGAATAGCCCGCCCAACGGCGAGACCCAACCAGAAGCCCATGGAGGTCATACCAGCTGGGTAGTTCTCAGCCTTTCGCACGCGAATCATGAACTGGACGATCCAGCCACCGACAGAAACCTCAACACCAACGTAGCAGAGGAGGAATGCGGCACAAAGCCAAGTAACACGAGCGAAAGGAAGCTTGAGCCAGGCTTCCTTCATACCCTGGTTGTCCTCGTTGCTGGTATCCATGGTTTGGCGGTAGACTTCTGGGCCATTGGGCCAGAATGCCCAAGTGCAAGTGACAAATTCGATAGTGGCCAGCCCGATCTAAGTACGGCGGTTAATACTGTGCCTTCCAAGAACATATCAACACGTGCGACTCACCATCACATAGTAGAATGTATACCAAGGCAAGTCAGCCTTTGCAATCATGTTAGTTGCGATAAGGGGACTGATGACTCCTCCGACGCCGTAAAAGGCATGAAGGAAGCCAAGAGTCTCATTGGCCCTATCGAGATTGCCGATCCAGGCATTCCAAGCAGCATCACTGATTCCATTTCCGAAACCAGCAAGACAGTATGCGAGAACCAGAACAGGGTATGGAGGGTGAACAGCGATAATGATGTAGGCAAGAATATGGCAAATTCCGCAGGTAACACCAATTCCTCGCTGCCCAATCCGTCGATGCAGGGTGTTGCTCAATACTGCTGCCAAGATATAGCCAACAAAGGGTGAGAGGAAAACAAGAGACAATATGATGTAACTCAGGTTGTAATATTCTTCTAGCTGCGATATGTTAGTAATTCAGGCCTCGGAGGAGCCGGTTCACATACGTATGGGATCAAGGCCTGTCATTTTAATGTCAGAAATGGTATCAAATAGGGGCTACAGAGAATCATACACCGTATGCAGCATCATTAGCCCCGGAGGTCAAAAGACTCCAAAACGCCGCTCCGGTCCTGAAGACATTCTGGCGGGGATATTTCCAGCTCTCAGCAACCTCCGCGGAAGCATTCTGTACCGCGACGCTCTCAACACCACCGTCTGAGTAATCTTCACAGTAGCGAGAGCCAAGCCTCCGAGTTTCGTCAAAAATACCCGGCCTCTCACGGACCGCAGCGGCAGGGGGTTCGTTGAAAGCGCGAGACGTCGGCTCGTAGGAATCAACTGTGGCTGCAGAAGAGGCAGCCATAGTGGAGATGTGCTGACAGGAACGGAGGTTAAGGTTAAAGTTAAACGCCGTCTATAGAGGAAGTGAAAAACAGGAGGAGGATTCTCAGCGAAATGATGAGATTTATTTATTTCTTTTAAACTTGGTTGTTGACGGCATCATGTGGATCTTGTACGCGGATAATCGTTCAGCACTTTACGATGAGTTGAGAGTATAACCAGATCAGGAATGGATTCACGGGACCCAAGACGGTTCGTCGGACCGTGGAGGAAGAGCTTCGGGTAACAAATCAAGGACTAGTAACTAGCATTTTAAGTTAGGTACGGAGTATGCTTAATCCTCTTGCGATTGTGAATCATGGCTTCGTATCCTCAACCGCAAGAAGTGACGGTAACAGTTACAGTAAGCGGAACACATACGTAACGTACAGCAAAAATCCTCCGTCCCGTCTCACATGCAAAAACAGCATCAGCCAATATGCAACAGATCAGCGTTTGGATCGCATCGGCCTCGGCCTTCGCCAAGACACCCAGCAGCGGGTAGGTTAATAGGTGGGCTCCATGATGTAATCTGGGCACCACCTTGGCCTGGGCTCCGGGCTCATAGCTCTCTCTCACTATAATCACAGTGGCAGTGGCGGAGGCAGAGGGGCTTAGTAGCAGTCAGCAAGCGCAAGCTTCTTCCAAAGTCCAGACCACGTTGGCGTGAGACCATTGGACTCTGTGGCTTTTTGCTCTCCCTCAGCTGCTCTCCCAGGAAGCCAATCAACGAACTACCAGCCCTACCAGGAACCCAGCCATGTCACCCCCCGACAGAACAAAAAAGCTCAGCCCTGAACGGCGACATTGCAGAGATGGGTTTAGTGCTGAATCCAACAAGGCTGGGGATGGGTGGGAAATGCCGTGGTCTCTTCTTTTAACCCTTCAGGGTCATTTTTTCCTTCTTCTCATCCTCCTCTCAGATTATATCACGGATAATCGATCACCTATCAATAAAAGTCGCAACTCGCTGCCAAGCAAAGACCAACAACCCCTCCTCCCGCTTTTAAGCTCAGGGCACTGCGGGGAACTGACTTGGACCGGGCCGCTAGGGCCTCTCCAAACCATAACTCGATTTACCTACAGCTCCAGCTGCAGTTGACTTCCAGCTCCTCCACCCGTCACCATGGAGCTGAGGGATTACCCTGATCGCGATCCCTCTTCACAACACGCGCAATCGAATTGGGAGCCCACGAGTCCTTCTATCGCTAGGAAGCCTATCGGTTCCGTGAAGAATACCTCGCCGTATACCTCTCCCGACTATTCGACCTCGTCCTTTGCCCAGCGCGCAACTCATCAACCATATCTACAACGGCAGATCACGACCGATACGGCCTCCTATGGCGCCTCGACGCCGCTGGGGATATGGGAGTCGGCGTATCCTCACACGCCGGGTACCGGTCGACCTCAGAATTACAGGGAGGACAGCAACGCTTCGCTGTTGATGGCTAGTGAGTTGCCGAAGAACAGTCCTCCCGATGTGCCTCGAGGTCCTCCTGGTATGCCTGGTGCTCCTGGTGTCCCTCGGAATGGCCCGCCTCGAAATAGACTGATAAATTGGTGGATACATGAATGGAAGCCGTCGTGGAGTATGTACGTCCTCCTTTTCTCGGGGATCGCATTCGCCGTGGGCCACCATTTCTACTACCGGGGACTTCATGGACAACTTGCCAACGACCAGCAGGGCAAGTTTCGATACGGCGCTCTGTTAGCATTCCTTTCCAAGGCTTGCTTTCTTAATGCCGTTGTGCTCGCTTTCCGGCAGCGCGTCTTGATGATGATCCGTCGCAAGATGCTTACGCTCTCCACTCTTGACTCGCTTTTCGCGGCCTCGGAGGATCTGACAGCCCTTCTCAACTGGGAAGCTTGGGTAAATGCCAAGTTCGCAATGGCACTGACAATATTCATCTGGACGTCGCCTCTGATTGTCATTTTTACATCTTATACCCTTACTGTGGTACCGCAACGGAAAGAAGAAATAACTCGCTGTCAAAATGTTCGCACTCTCAATTTTACGCATGAAGAGACCGTGTACTGGAGAAACCCTGCCAGAGTTGATGGTTACTTTGAGTCGTCCGTCTCGTTGTGGAACACTACTGCTCCAGCGGGAGAAACGCCCGATAAAAACAAGCCTGAGGAGTTTGACTACTTCACGGCATCGAGTCGTCAATTCGATACCATCGCTCTGAAAACAGCATACACGCAGCAGGCCATTATGCGCCCGAAAGCGCCTGCGGACATTTGCGGCAAGGGTTGGAATTGCTCTTACACCATTGAGTTCGTTGGCCCAGGATACAAATGCACGGATTTGGCTTCGGGGGTGAAAGCCAAAGTGAAGAAGCTAGGTGACGCAGAGTGTCCCTTTGACACATCAGTCCTCGCTCCCATGGGAAACCTCACATACTATGCGATGCTGGACCGAGGAGATTATGAGAACCCCCAGATGGTCGCAGAAGCTGGTGGAAGACCCAAGGCGAAACCGCCTTACCCGAGGAACTTTGCTGCCTTCCGGACAGAGCCCATCCTTTGGTTCGGTTACGCTGATGTTGAGGACAGAACCAAGCCGCAGCCCGACAAACCCCAGGAGGGCGACTGGTTCAAAGCCTACACCCCCACCATTTTTGGCTGTGAGCACCACCAGACCAAGTACAAGGTTCAGTTCAACCACAGTGGCGGGGTTCAGTATCACGATGTCCAGGAGCGTAAGTTCCTCAAAAAGGTCATGGATACGACCTTCATCCCCGATAAGAAGGATCCCGATAAGAGGCTCAAGGACCGGACCCTCGCGACGCCAGAGGACAACTATGTGTTCCCCAATGACACCAAGAATTATCGCTTGACGGCCGCATACCACGCCGTGGGAAGTCAACTGCGGGCCATTCTGAATGGTACCACTACAATGCCCAACTTCAACGTCAACAGCGAGATTCTCCAGACGAGGTTGGTTGATCGTCTCAATTACCTGCCAGTCGCGAACTTTCCCCTTGAGGTACAAAAGTTTTACGAGGAAATTCTCATATCATTCCTGTCCGATCCGCAAATGTCTGCGGTGTCCTGGGCAGCTGACCCGTCGAAATACTCAGGACGAATCGATAGTGGCCCAGACTTGGATTACCCGTGCGTCAGATGGCAGAATAGAAACTGCTTCTTCTACAATTATGCGCAGTTATGGGCAGTGTACGCGTTATCCATGGGAATCACCATTCTTGCTGTGGCGTCTGGCGTGAACGCCATGGAAGAGGATGCCATGATGCGAAGTCTCAGCTTCTCTGCCATTCTTGCAGCCACGAGGGCTTCCAGTCTTGACAAGCTTCGATGGGAGAGAGAAGCTGACGTCAAGAGTAGCAAGATTGGGTTCGGAATTGTGTCTGATCGAAGTGGCGAGAGGACTTACTCTTTCGGTGTTGAGGGCGATGTGAGCCAGGAAAAGGCTATGGCCACGGGGCGTTCACCAGGTCTCTCGGTGGTGAATTGGGGAGACAGGGCGGCGCGTAGAATCAGTTATGCGATGGTGAACAGGAGGGACAGGCAGGAGAATTAGATGCTTTTCTCTATGTCTGGAAGGATGGGTTCTGGTACAGGACGGTGCATCGTTAGCGTATGGCATTGAAGCAATGGAAGCACATTTGGATATATGAGCGCATAGCGCTGGACATGTGGTGTCGCAAAACATCTCTTTGACTCACGAAGAAATGGCCTTCACTTTTACATTGTCAATTGAGTTCGAATCCGTGTGAAGCTTGTATAATCTCCCGCCGAGACGCCCGAAGAAGTTGTCCAAATCCCTTTCAATATTGATGGTGCCCATCTAACAACACATCTAATGAGATCATGGCCACCATGGCATTGTCAATCAACGTTTCCCACCACACCAAAATAATCGATAGACCTTAAATGTCCAAGTCTGAAGAGATCACGCAGCACACAAATCCACCTTGCGTTGCCCATTTTACAGTTTCTTCTGATCATTGTTCTGGCGCACCAGTCAAATGATCCATGTCAATTACGGTGATACTGGTGCCACACCGCTAAGAATAGAGAAGCCAGGCAAATCTCAGTGGAGTACTTTAGAGCTCCGGTGTGCTGCCTGTACTGACTGTAGCTCCAGCTCCAGCTCCAGCTCCAGCTGCCACTTCAGCTTGCGTGTCTCAGCCGCGTCCTCCGCTTCGCACGCTCACTCGCACCCAACATGTCCATCCACGCAGCAGCTGACCTCTCGGACGCTGCGTTAGGCGGTCCAATCCGTATCAAGGACGAGTACTTGATCGACAACTACGACCGCGTCCTCTCCCTCCGAGGTCTCAACATATCGGGTGCTTCTAAACTACCCACTGAGCCAAACGGCCTGTCTCACCTGGATCATGGCTTCTATGAGAAACATCGCATCGTCACTTTTGTGGGGAGGCCTTTTCCGTTGGAAGATGCGCCGCTGCACTTTCGGCGTCTGCAGGCTTGGGGTGTGCCCTTTGTGAGATTGCTTGTTACCTGGGAGTCAATTGGTCATGCTGGTCCAGATCCTGGGGACCTGGATACAGAGTATATCGCCTACCTGCGCCAATTGATTGAGCTCATGCCAGAGTATGGTATCAAGTGCTTTGTCTGTGCACACCAAGATGTTTGGAGTCGGTACAGTGGTGGAAGTGGTGCGCCTGGCTGGACATTTGAAGTCGTAGGTCTCGATATTGAGGCCTTCACCGACACAGGCGCTGCGTATGTCCACAGTCAAGATGAGAAGAAACGTGCGAGTGAAGCACCGAATCCAAAGGAGCCGGGTGGTCCATTCTTGTGGCCTTCAGGCTACCAGAAGCTCGCCGCGTCGACGATGGCCACTCTCTTCTGGGCTGGTGATGCTTTAGCTCCCAATCTCAAATGTCGTCGCAAAAAGGACGCTGGCGATGAAGTATCAGCACAGCAATTCCTTCAGGACGCCTGCGTTGAATCCTTTGGCCGCCTCGCAGATGAAGTCAGTCATCTCGAAGCATGCATCGGCTTTGAACCTATGAACGAACCCCATCGCGGCCTGGTCAATCTTCATCATTTTCACTTCTGGAACTACGACACCGACTTGCACATCGGCCACTGTCCCTCCCTCGCACAAGCTCTCGCCCTTGGAAGTGGCTATGCCCAAGATGTCGATTACTACGTCAAAACGTGGCCATTCCCAACTCGTGTATCCCACAAGTCTCGTATTGACCCCAAAGGTCGCTCTGCATGGCTGCCCCTCAACGGTCAGCCTATCGGTCATGGTCGGGGAATGGGCGAATGCCTGTGGCGCGCTCATGGCGTCTGGGAGTGGGACGAAGAGAACAAGACAGCACGCATTCGCGACGACGATTACTTTGAAGTTGATCATCGAGCGGGTCGTGAGGGAATGCCTATTGAGTGGTACAATGACTGCTATGCGCCTTTTCTGCAAAAGTTCACGGAGCGTGTGTCGCGCAAGAAGGCGAAGCAGTTTAGCTTCATTGAACCGGTCCCCAACGAGTTCATCCCGCCTTGGCCGACGCAGGATCCTGATAACAAGAAATGGCTTCGGCAGAAGTATGCCGAGGAGGAAGTGATCAAGGTTCCACGCCCGAACAACTTGGTGTATGCGCCTCATTTCTACGATCTCAACGTCCTCTTTAACAAGAGTCATTCGTGGATGAGCGTCAACGTTCAAGGTCTCACGCGAGGCATGTTTGTCCTCAACGCGCTCTACTTTGGTGTCGGGGGACTTCGGCACAATTACAGAGCGCAGCTTGGCAACATTGTCAAGTACGGAAAGAAATCGCTGGGTAAAGTCCCCATAGTTATTGGTGAGGTTGGCCTCTCGTACGATATCAACGAGGCAGAAGCTTTCCGCACAGGCTGCTACGACACGCAACGTCATTTGATGAACGGTTTGATCTCCGCAATGGAGGACAACAAGCTCAACTACACACTGTGGAACTACAACCCAAATAACAGAGTTGCATACGGCGACGGGTGGAACAATGAGGATTTCTCCGTCATCAATGGCGACGAGGTCAGCGAGAATGGTCCCGTACGACCTGACTACCGGAATCATCTTCACGAGCATGACGAGCTTTACAAGGGCGGTCGTGTCCTCGACGTGATCATCAGACCATATGCTGTGAAAACAGCCGGTATCCCCAAAAAGTCCAACTGGAACCACAAATCGCTACGCTTCGAATGTGAGTGGACCAGCACAGCGACAAAAGAACCTGTCGATGAGAAGACGCACCTCACTGAGATTTTCATCCCGGGGTATCACTACGACGCACACAAGCTACGTGTCCAGGGAACGAACGTGGAATGGACGTACGACAAGCCTAGTCAGACGTTATACGTGCGCAGCAGCTTGGCTGGGTACCACAGCATCATCGTGGCTATCGAGAATGAGGCACAGCATCTTCTTGAAAGGGGACGACGACGAAGGGAGTTGTATCCTCCTCGATTCCCATTCAACTTGGTTTCTTCAGGTGTGGAGGACTTGATAGAGGATGTTGACTGGTCCAAGATGTTTACATACTCGCCAGTTGTTATTGTTCTCTTGATTGCATTTTTCATGAGTCCTCTGATCTCGCGGTTGCCTTGGAGGTTGGAGCCTAGATCTTCTTGTAATCTCAAGGGAATAGATAATAGATTGGAATAGATCTGAGAACGGATTAGACAGGATGTCTTTGCACATAGACAATAAACACTGGTTGATAAGAATGATGTGCATTGGACTTGGTTCGATGAGCCTCGCATCCCCCCCGTTGACGTATCAAGCAAATCAACCAAGAACTAAACGAACGACAGGAGAGAAGCATGGAGAGCAGTCACATATCCAAGGGATTTACCGTGCTTAATTGTTATTATTCTTATATGCTAAGTGTTGTGAAATGGTGACCGCTAATATATCAAAAAGTACTTTTACTCTGCATCTAGAGGGCATCTTGGTGCAGTGTGGTTGACCTGAATGCCTCCTCTCTTCTTCTCCTTGCTATCATAGAAAGGAAGAGCCCATCCGCCTTCGGTCTCGGGAGTAGAGAGCCATAGTCGAAGAAGATGTCTTCGAGGAGCGGGAGGAAGGTGATCTATGTTTTGTCAGTACTCCCGCAGCCAGTATGGACGTTGGATGTGTTGATCTTACCTGTGTATGCAGTTCGTGCATGGAGGAGATGTGTGTTGCTGACGAACTGGATATCTCCAACCTCAAGAATCATGTGCAAAGCCAGCTTCTGGCAAGTCTCCTCCAGCACAGTCATAGCATGCTTCTGCTCCTCGCTCAAAGCAGGAATAAGACCCTTGTCAGAGAATCTTGTGAGAGATCTCACAAAGTAAGGATCCCACTTGCAGTAAACTCGACCTTGGCCGCCGTTCTCGATGTAAAAGATGGGGTTTCGGATCCACTCCTCCTCACCAACTGATGTCTCACCCTTGCGGTCAAAGTACCAGATTGGTTGTGTCAGAAGCTCAGCAACATCGGGGTTATTCTTCTGGAGATCGTTCCAGACATTGTGAATGCTGACGAGATCACTCTCACCGCCCTCCTTGGCACGGTGAACGCAGAGAAGACCGACGATGTCGGAGTCGTCGGCATGGAAGTACTGACGGGCTGTTGTGCGGTAGATACGGACGCGGTCGATCTGTGTAGCGTCATCACCAACATCCTTGACGTGGCCGAGGACATGGCCCAGACCGTTTTGCGAGACAAAGTAACCAATGTATGTACCGAGACCCATGTAGGCTACTGCGTTCTTGAGAGGACCCCATTCTCCAGCTGGGAAGCGCTTGAAAAGGATGAATCCCTTGCCGTTGAGAAGGTCTTCTCGAAGAGTCTCAAGGACTTTGCCCAAGTTTGGAAGAGGGAAGTTTGACTGAACATGTTAGTTCTGAAAATTGTGTCGTGATCTTGTTTTCTTACCCTGGAGATACCAGTGAGGGGAGTGCCACTGGCGATAAAAGCATCAGCTGTATCGCTCAACTCTTGAATCTCCTCATCGGTGAAAGGGTGCGTCCATCGCTCAGGTGAGTTTTCATAGTCCTCCTTCTTCCAAAGCGTTGGACCCGTGATCTCCATGGGGAATTCGGAATAAGGCTTTAATGCGTCGTAAAGAGGAGGATGTTGACCCGAGGTACGGATACCGTCGGGGAAGATTGAACGAGGGGCATCTGCGTTCTTGACTTGGGGGAGAGGAGTCTGAGAAGACTCGTCGATGAGAGCACCTGGAGCCATTGTGACTGATGCGAGAAGACGCTATCAAGACAAGACAACAATTCCAATCTGAGTAGTGAGTAATGAGTTAATTGACATTAGATGCTGTCCTCGGCAATCATCTTATATATATCCTTCTCCCCAGGTACCATCCGTTACCGGCCCCCGCAGTGTAATGACGCCTTTGTTGGTGTATTGCGTGCTCGAGCTACAATATCACGGAGTCGTACTCCCACCATCAGCGAAACAGGCTAAGCATGTCAGCGGCGAAACTAGCCAATCAGGACCTAGAATTTGGGATGACGTTATCTTCGAGTGCTACGAATCTGGGGATTCTGTCAATTCGAGGTGGTGCGGATTCAGTCTTATACGGTTTCTAGGTTCAGGGGAGATAATCGCGCTGTTGATTAGCCCTTGGGATTTCCTAATGGGGATGGAGGTTTGTTGCCACTGCGCCATTGCTCATTGCTTGGACGGACTGGGCTCTTTTTCTGGACGAGCTACTTCACATAAAGAAATAAAGGTATGGAATCTTTATACATTCCAAGCCCAGCTTGGCTATCACAGTGCAATGTACGGCATGGTCCAGGTATTTTTCCAGTATGCTACTCCTGACTCAAGTTATGGCCTCCAACGCACCCAACTCCCTCACAGTTCTCCAACCTCATACCATCTGTCATGTTCCTATACATACTCACAGGCAGCGATGTGGAACCTGGTACGATAGCCGTCCGGAATGAGATGGCGCACACGCTGGTTTCCCTGTCTCGGAACGTCCCTCTGCTACCCAGCACCATCCATACGAACCTTGACAAACCGCCTCCCGTTTCCCTCGGATATGACATCCGATACAGTAGCCCCAGGCTCTATAGGCCTACTTCGCTTCAAGCTGTGGTCGACAAGAAAGACTCGGCCAAGTGGCGAAGACCAGCCGGCAAACCTCCAAACAACTAGACGAGCGCTCATGCGATGTAAAGGGCGTTTGATATCGATAAGAAAAACATTTTCTGATTCTATAGCCGCATCAACTCTCTCCGCGAGGCGTTGGCCGGGTTCTATGCTGCCTCATGCACAGAGCATACTCTCTCTCGAGGATGAAATCAAGTGTCGACCTACTGACCGGTTCGGAGTCAGGCCCGTTGGATGAAGGGTTTGTCTCCCAAAGGGTATACATGGACTCTATGGCGAGGCTGATCAAGAGCAGGTTCCCACATCATCAGTCGTAATTCTATTGGCAGCTTGGGAAAGCTGGCGAAGATATCGGGCTGTCGGCGTTGTGGTACTGGAGGGAGACATGATGTAGGACCTTGGGAGTAATTTCTGTATGATGGTGGCCCTTCAGGATTCTAAAAAGATCGCGATCCTTATATACTCATCTTATGCTAATACCTGGGCTATTGAATCACTTACGAACATATGTCGCAGGCAGTCACAGAGAGATCATGGCCTTCATCATATACCTAGACTACCTAGTCGATTCGCCTCTGCATAAAGGATTGGTGATTGAACTTGAGTCCAGTATCATGAAGAAAGTCAGAGCCGGACAGCATGTTCAGTTGCTCAACAGGCACGTCTTTCTTTCACGTTCCAGTGTTCCCATGCGAGGTGTTCATTGAGGGAAGGCATGTATTTACGATTACTTCTCTATTGTTCGTGATTTTCAAAAAGTTGATGGAGAAATAAACAACGCATTCACAGTATCTCTGATCGTAGCGAATACCATCTGAATGACCAATGAAATTCAACTTCACGAGCTTGATCATATCATCGGATGTGGCAATGTGCGGCCAGAATGGGATACAATTTGTACTCTTTGTATGATTGGACCAAGAGAATTTCTGTCTGGAATTCACGAAACCTCAGTTATTTGCCACAACAACCAATGATAGGAGAAGCAGAACAGAAGTCCGTCCTGTGATAAGCATAATCGGTGGTGAGATTACTGTCGACTGTGTAACTTGCTGCGGAGTACGGAGAGATAACGAAAGCGGATTTATCCTCGGAGCAGATAAGAAAGATAGGCGACCGCCGCGACCCGCTCTAACGATCAACCTCAGATAGCGATATAAAAGACAAACAAATCCCCTCGTCTTCCCTTAAACAACAGATTTAATACAAATATTTGTCACAAGCTTGCTACAAGTGTTCTTGGAACAGAATCGTTGCAATGGCCTCTCAAATAACAGTCACTCCCATCTCTCCATCAACCGAGTCAACCATTGACTTTGGTGTCATCGTCTCAAACGTTGACGTCGAAAACATCAGTGGTAAGATATCATAAGCATATTCGTGAATGTTTGAAACATTACATAGTGGGAGAATACCCGTGAAATCGGTAACCTCCTCTGGTAAGATACATCTCTCATCAACAATGAGCCCAGGCTGACTGTTTCCAGATGCCGACTTTGACGTAATCCGTGAAGCACTCTTCACCCACCAAGTTCTCGTCTTCAGAAACCAGAACCATCTGTCCCCCAAGGCCCAGTATGAGATCACCCAGCGCTTCGACCCCGAAGCCGCGGGCTCTTATGGCCATGGAAAGACTATTGACGCAAAGCGCTCAATCCTCCATCCTGATCTCAAGACCATCCCTCATCAACCTCAGGTGCAGGTCATTGGAAACGGCTTCGTTGAGGAGTACGAAGGACTGAAGAACATTCAGCTCCGGCATCCTCACCATCGTACATTCCACGCCACCACTATCCCTGATGAGAAGGATCTGGACTTCACCAGATTCTACAGATGGCACATTGACGCCGCTCTGTACGGCCTCGCTCCTCCAGTGGTGACATCACTCCTCGCTGTTCGTGTTCCAGGAGGTCGCAAACAGACCCTCGTCTACGACGACGGATCCAATGAGGAGTTGACCGTCCCGCTTGGTACTACAGCCTTCGTGTCGGGTTACGCCATGTACGACCGGCTTTCGCCCGAGGATAAGGAGTTTGTGCGTACCACAAAGGTTGAATACGCTCCTCATCCATATGTTTGGATGAGTGGTGCCAAGTCCCGCTCCGATGGTCTGGGCTTGGTCTCCGAAGGTAAAGAGATTCCTGTCGAGAATCTTCCGCCTGTTGAGGAGGATAAGATCCAGATACTTCCCATGTGCTGGCGTAACCCTGCCACGGGCCGCTTAGCACTCCAGGTTCATCCGTCTGCTGTTCGAAAGCTGCACCTCGCCGATGGTACTGTGATCGATGATCTCACTGCTGTTCGGGAGCGGGTCCACGAGCTTCAGCGTCCTGGCATTGCTCCCGAGAGGGTTTATCCTCATGATTGGGAGCAGGGAGATCTCGTTCTCTTTCACAATCGGGGCGTGATCCATTCAGTGGTCGGTGCTTTTGCGGAAGACGAGGTTAGATTGTTCCGACAGTGCAACATTGCTGGTAGTAAGCTGCCTGAAGGGCCAGTGGCTGTTGCAGTTGGTGCTTAGATGATGTATGGGTAGCTTGATAAGATGAGGAGGAGAAAGGCTCGATAGGTACACATGGTGATTTAATGATAAGTTTGTCTGTCTGTAACCCTTTTGAAACCAGTTTGTCAGATACAATTATACGAGCGACTGTCCACACTGCCTGAAAGTTTGCTCAACACAAGGTTCTGTTTTTGATTATTCAACTTGATATGTCTTACTGAGATGCTGGTAAGTTTACATGACTCCTACGTTCTTCAGTTCCATACGGATTTCTTCCAGAGTATATCCTCTCATTCTTTCTAGCCTTACCTGTTACGTGCTCTGGCCGGCTGATCTTGCTTATTGACAGCTATCCTATACCAGAAGGTCTGCCAAGACCTCGGTTAGAGGAAGTAGCCTGTAACCATAGATGATATTGTATGGATCACAGCATTACCCCTCAGTATAAATTCCTCCTCTCAGTCAATTATCGAGCATCAGCCATACTCAGCAACCCCAGATTCTGTCAGGATTCTCGAAGGGCAACATGTTGTATTCCATGCAGCGAAGACTTTACCAAGGGAGGTAAGCAATGTCAACAACTGAAGCCTTGCACATCTCAAACCTCGTAAAAGTCTTCTTCTATGCCTTCTTGGCACACATAAGTCTTCTCATGACCGTCCATCATTTTAGTAGCCATTTCTCTCCTAGCTATGACAGTTCGGGGTCGATTCAGAAGACGACTTCAGCTAAGTATAAATTAGCCGTCTTGTCATTCCTCTCCTTCTTGAACGCGGCACTTCTTATCGTTTGGGGTACCCTTGAGAGTACTCCTGCGCCTTTACAGACCCACGTCTTCGTTCCAGGATTGGTTATGTTATTTGCGTGGTTCTTTATACAACGTACTTTTCTCGATCCGCCGCCACCAGATAAGCCAAAGACTCGCTGAGCCAAGCATGACTTTACCCTGCGGTCAGGCCTACTTGTGGACGAGTTTCAGTGGGTTGAATATTCGAGTGATAGGCTCATTGGTATCTAACAATAGTAAAGCAAAGCTACAGAGAAGAGATAATCCTTTCCGCGGTCCAATATATCAAGGCTGGCCCATCCGCTGTTTGATCTCCGATATTGCATCCCTAAACAAGAACTCTGCATAGAACTCACGAAATCTGAACAAGATCCGTGGCCTCAGAGGCTTGTTTTGCACAGGATTGCAAGTCATGGACTCATAGTGAATTTGCATTGTTTCGTCACTTTTCTCTTCCTTCGTCCTCACAACCACGAGTCTGTGGACTCCAGCAAACACATCGCTGTCACTCCCAAATCCAAAGTCGATGTGGCTTTCAGTGCGGTTTTGGTGTAACTTTGGTACCAATCTCAGTCTCGAGAACTTGAAAGACTCCGTACAGAATGTTGTTGACCGGAGGTAATGAAACTTCAGGAAGTTCTGTACATGACCACAACTTTCTCGGGGCTGGTCCTGATTCTGTCTAGTTTGTTAACTACTAAATAGCAATCAAGGGAAAGGACAGACTCACTTGAGAAGTTGACAAGTGCTATACCAGGATTTGAAAGTGCAACTCTTTCCGGTCTAATCACAGCGCCTCCAAGATATCCTTTGACGAATTTCGCCAACAGAACTTCATCGAATACATGACGATATTGAGGCGGTATATTGCTGTTAAATACGTAATCTGAAGTGCAGAGTGGTATTGTGATAGGTTTGTGAAGTCAAGAGACCACGTGATCTTCTACATAACCTAGACCTTCCCCTCACCAACAACGACACGTCAATCTAGCACATCAGATATCTTAACACAATGCTCACAATCAGCCTTGAGAGCTCTTTTGCCCTTCTTCTGTCTGCCTCCTGCGGGCGTTGTGCTCAAGACAGAGGATGCCACCAACCTGAATAACTATATCGTCCCCAGTGGACAGCATTCCCGGATCTTCTTAGTTCTGAGGGCCCTTTTGTCGCAATGGGCCACTCCCAAGGTGGCGGAGCATCTGTAAGTCGATGCCTCTCGAAACAGCCTATATCCTGTGCTCGATTGCTCATGGGCATGGTCCAATACCGTCAAAGTACTGTACTGATGCTGACTATTGTCTCTCCAGTGGGCTTTCGCAGAAAGGCAAGCCAAGAGGCCTCTCAAAGGATACAAAGGCACAGTCTCCATAGCACCAGTGACTAGAATCCTCGATGACTATTTCTACTGGACCGAGAACTCGATCGCATCACCAGGCCTGCTTGCACAATCTGCAGTCATCGACTCAATCTCCAAGATCTGCCCAAAGTACAACTACAGATGCTTCACTTCTACGGGCTACGATCGCTGGCACAACGTGATTGCCAAAGTCAAGGGATGCTTTCCCCGTGTTAGCCTTGGCAAGAATGGATCTCGCCCCCATCCGATATTGCAAAGTCGGGCTGGTATAAAGATCCGACTGCTAAGAAGTGGGCTGATCGAGTCGCTGTGGGACGGAAGACTTTCGCTGGTCCATTACTCGTTATTAACGGTGCAGATGACCATGTCGTTCGTTCCGGGGGTATTGACGCCGCTGTCAAGGATACCTGTGATTTGGTGATTTGGTGAAGAAGTCTGGCAATAAAGAAGCTCTAGAACATGCCACTTTCCAGATGAAGTGGATGGACTGGATCAAGAGTAGACTTTCCGGCAAGACCCTTGAGAAGGGTTGCTCTGAGGAACTTGTCGAAGGACTGAGGACCAATGACACTGTTCATACACTGGGCCCGAACTTCTTTCGCTGTATCAACAAACAATCTCCTCCCCTTGACATACGATACCATGAATGAGAATAGCTTCCAGTTCCCAATCTGACCCGTCGCATACTTCTTACCCAGTGACACAAAGATCATTGTCTTAGTCGCGGGCTAATACGGCTTGATATACCCTTTCCCCGTTAGAAGTTGCATCTAGAGCTGTCGCCAAGTGAATGGTCTGATTGTCCGTGATGGTCAATTGCTCGGGGTCAATGTTGCCCACGTCGCCGATACCCCAGATGTTCCTTGTCCCGGCTACTCTCATCTTTTCGTCAAGCTTGACATTCCCAGAGTCTAAGAATGCTTGTGGTACGAGGGTACGAGGGAGGTGTTGAGTTTGATGCCGTACAGAGGTAGATAGAGATCTGTGGTGAGGGTATTTCCATCGGACAAGTGCACCTCTGTCCGTTGTCCTCTTTCTCCCTTCTTTTCTTCGGTGACGCGCGCATTATAGATGAGTTTGACCCCAAGGGTCTTGAGATCCTTTGAGATCCTTTGAGACTGATGCGCGAACGCGAACTGAATCAAGGGCTCCTTCCAAGGATTGCTCACCACTGATCACAAGGGTGATGCTCTTGGAAGAGCCGTATCTTGCAGACAATTCACCAGCAACTTCAGTTCCAGTAGCAGCAGCACCTGAGATTACTATTGACTTTGAGTCCCCGACGTGACTCTGCAGTTGCTTCCGTGCTGAGATGGTCTCTTGATGTGTCCCAACAGGCTTTAGTGGAAGATCACTAGCCATCCGAGACCCCGTTGCAATGACAAGCTCATCATACGTAATCTCGCGCCTGGTATTCTCATTGTAGATTACTTGGACAGTACCAGATCCCACATCGACTTCATCTGCTTTCCCAAGGAGGAGCTCAAAGTTCTCGGAAGGGTATTGATCGAGGCCTGGCTTGATTGGTAGGAAGAGCTGTTCCTCTGGGGTGGCGTCCGGTGTTATCCCACGAGTAGCAGCGACATTCCAGAAGAAGTGACTGTTCGGGAGACAAATTGACTTTGAGGTCGGGAAATTCTGGGGAGTGCGTGTTTGAGACACTTGTGGTAGAGTGGAAGACCGGCCCAACCTGCACCTAGAATGACTACGGTTTTTGTCCTGATGGCTGGTGATGCTTCTTGAATGATATGGAGACGAAGGAGAGTAGATCAGTTTAGTCACTCATCTTTAGCACTATAATCTCATTCATACAAACAGACAGGTGCTCGGTGTCGGTGATAGACGTGTGCTGGTGTTGACAAGAATCTATCCAGAGATACTTCTGTCCAACTACACATTACCTGTCGATCTATGTAGATCTGTTATAGTGTTGTCCGTTCCTCGCACTCGGTGGTGGATGCTCCGGTGACAGGGATCACGACCGAACGCCGTGTCCGAGAACGATGACGATCCCCCGATCCTTCGGCTCCCCTCACCAATAGCTTCAGCAAGCAAACTATGATCTGTTTATATCAGATTGAGCCTCAACTACCGCGAAATTCGTTGTTTCCGTCTCCTGTTATCCAAACATCCACCCCTTTCCCGTTACCACCCCATACCTCTCTCTGTATCTCTGCCGGAGCTTGTAACCCCCGATGGACCGATCTCTTATCAACATCCCATCATGAGGTCACTCCCAACCTCAAGATCTGGAGCTGTGTAACCTGTCGTCGTCGTGAGATCCGCTGCGACAGAAAAGAGCCATGTAATAATTGTCTAAAGAGTAATATTGACTGCCATTTCCCGTGATCGGTCGTATACCGAGACGAACTCGCGATGCCGATACTCCAGCTCAGAAACAATCTGAATTGCTCAGTCGTCTCCGTCGTCTCCGTCGTCTCGAGTCAGTCGTCACTGAACTCGCGGCGCAGGTTGAGGATGAAAATGGGGCCGAGACTATGGGTCAGATAACAGTGGATAAGGAGCCTACAGAGTCTTCTTGGGCTACGTCATCTAGCAGTTTGGATCATCAGACTTCAGAGTTTGATGAGGACTTTGGGAGACTTGTTGTTGACAAGGACGGAACTCTTCACGTTGTAAATCGCTTTTGGACTGTATTGTGCAGCGAGGTTAGTACTCAACACTCTAACAACGACCTGAACACTCACAAGTGACAGGTCGGCAATACACTTTAAGCTGTACACGACGTTGCAGATATATCTGAAACCCCAAGTCATTCTTTCATGAGAGAGCCTAATACTAACGGGGCTCCGGCTCCTCCAAGTCATCTTGGCTTTGTTCTTGGCAGCGCAGAGTTCGCCAAAGCGTTAGATGGGCTCAACCCCATTGCCCTCTCAGATGATGCTCTTTGTATGGCAGACATATGTCGAGAATGTTGACCCTCTCATCAAGGTCCTTCATACTCCAACGATTGAAAACATCGTCAAGCAATTAAAAGGCAACTTTAGCTCTTGTGGTCACAATTTAGAAGCCCTGTTGTTTGCGATATGCTTAGCGGCCATTGCGTCCCTAGACGAAGAGACAGTCTCGCTCAACTTCGACACGCCCAGAGAACTGCTGCTGCAGCGTTATCAGTTTGGTACTGAACAAGTACTCGCTCGTGCCAACTCTCTTACTGCAAAAGACATCACCGTTCTTCAAGCCCTGGTCATATACCTATCGCTGCTACCAAGCATTGGGGCTCAAGATAAGGTATGGCCACTGACGGGCTTGCTCCTCAGGCTAGCAAAGTCAGTAGGACTTCATCGTGAGGGTGACCCAAATCAGTACAATCAGCTTGAGAGGGAGATCAGACGTCGGCTCTGGTGGCACATCTGCTTCATCGATTCCAGTAGTCGACGGGCAGGCGCTCAAGACCTCCCAATCACCCCAGCGTCCTTCAGTACAGGTCTCCCAACAAACTCAAACGATGCCGATCTGGACAACTCAACTACTCAGATTCCAAATCCTAGCCAAGGGTCAACAGCTGTGACCCTCTGTCTCATCCGCTGCGAGCTGTGGTATCTCACACAAGCCATCCGCGCCGATACAACCGACTCTCTAGAGACCGGTCTCGGCCTCTTCAATTCCCTGAGACGAAAAGCCGAGAAGACTTACTTCCAGCATCTACAGCCTAACCAACCATGGGACTCCTTCATCAGGACCATGACAACTCTGTTCTTTGCCAAAGTCGAACTAGTCATTCGACGACGATCCAGAACTCTCCCTGCAGCGGATGAGCTATTGAACCCGTCTATCACAGTCATCCAAGCGGTCCAGTCTCTCAAATCAGAGCCCGCGTGGGTAAAGTGGCATTGGCAGTTACAAGGACAAATGCCATGGCATGCAATGAGTGTCTACCTCCGTCAAGCATCTCGACTCCCTTGGACACGAGAACTGGAAGAGGCATGGGGTGCGACTAAAGCTTTGAAAGGAGGAGTCACAGAAGAAACGAAGACGGGGCCACTGTGGAAGTCTCTAATGCAGCTGCTTTCGGAAGCCGAACAGCATCGTGAAAAGGAGCTTAAGCGTCAAGGAGCAAATGCCCAGCATACCCGAGAGCAGGGAGACCACATGAACTCTGATGTCCAGCAAATGCTCAACAACGCCGAGGACATGTCAAACGAGATCCCTGTCAATCACCCTCTAATTGACACATCGACATTTGACTCGTCTCTGCATATATCTCCGCCAGCAGACAATGGGGCTCTCTCCGTGGAACGTCTGTCAACGAGTTTGGGTACAGCGACTGACGATCTTCCTTCATGGGTTGAAGCAGGAGGTGACATGAACTTTGCTCAAAGCCAAACCTTTGGAAAATCGTCCTCTGATGGGATGGCTGTTGGGGTGGATTGGGAGGCCTTGGTGGATCTAGATGAGACGTGGAATTGGGACTTTCTGTAGACCACATAAGATTCCTTTGGTGAGCAAACTTATTCATTCAGACTTTAGACACTTTCAAGTACGATAATAATGATTGCCTGTTTGCTCTTTGCATTCCTTGCATACGCTCCTGAAGAAGACGAGCTCACTCAACCTGCTGAGTTCCAGCCTTTCCTTGCGATGCATTCCCTCTTCGGAAGAGGGTCACAAAAGTTGCCTTTCGCAAAGAGCTTGGAGGTTGATAAGCCGAGTTATCAAAAGCAAATTCTGCAGTGACATCGACTCCTCAAAGTCCCTAGTTCCTCTCTTTTACGAGCCGCACAATGAACCGCCGCTGGTGACATTCCACGACTTCACATACCCATCTCCCACCACACGCACTATTGAATGAGACGGTCTGTCTCTGATCGCTTTTGCTACGATGCGGCAAATCGGGCACACGACTGCTGTGGACTCGGTTGGGATCTACGCAGGAAAGCCTGCATCCCTTGGCTTGACGACCAGCGGCATCTGTAACACATCATTATCAACACTCAAATATTCAAAGAGGATACGACATGGAAAATAAACAATTAAGATCACATTTAGTGCGTGATCTACTGCCAGGAACAGAGCGTTCCTGGATCCTTTAGTTGGATCTCAACAGCCTTAACTCCATCAAAGTTACAACGCCGTCGGTATTCACATATCCAGGAACAATTCTCCATGCCACGCCCTATGGAACATCGGCACATTTCGTCTATGACGTTTCGCAAGGTCCCAAAGCTATTCAGGGTCTCGAATAAGTAGTGCAAGTGTGTAGTGCAGAAGTGACACTCCTATTCACAGTGTTGCTAATACCCCAGCTTCGTATTACGGAAACCGGAACGTCTAGCTCTGCAAGGGTTCGACCTTTTGGACCTCGAGTATCGTGACGGGCCAGGGGTTCCCGACCAACGGCAACGACCTCATCGTTTAGCAAGGGAGTGACGATGATCGTATAGCTAATTATCCGTACGTCGAGCCAAACGAAAGACCGGTAGCTGATTTCTCAGCCGCTGAGCCTCATCAGGGCCGAGAACGCGGTCAGTGACGGTCTACACGAAGGCAACCCTTGGCACCATGTGGTTTTGACGCTTGACACAATAATGTATCCGCCTGGACGGATCAGTTTGCCGCCTTATCCCCAGGGTATGACACTGAAGTCTATATCATTCCATAAAAGGAGTTTCAGGATAATAGGATACAACTTCGTAATGATGGATACGGGTCATATTTCGACAGCCGGCAGTGACGGCGGGATAGTGTCAATAGTTTACGATAGCTTATGACTGAACGGGAGTTAGCAGTGGGACTAGTGGGCAAAGCGTCGTACTCTGTATAGCAAGTTATGATGTGATTCCAAGACTCGGCCGAAAGTTAATGCGAGGAATTGAAAGGGTCGGTTTGTCTCGGCGGTTATAATTATCCTATCAAGCAAACAGTCAGGTCTGGTCTCGTCTCGTCTTGGAATGTTTTGTCATAATCAATAGTTAATGACGAATCTGAGACTCATTACCGCGCGTACAGCTACATATCCGTACAATCGGTTCCGCGTTTGCCGTCCCTTGGAATGATTCAGAGCGGCTCTGCCTATTCCCCAGAGAACAAAGCAAACAATGATGCGAGTGTCCAGAGGCCGAACCAAGATCTGTCAAGATATTCCCATGGAAACGTTTGATCGAAAAGTCAGATTCTGTCGCGCCAGCCGTTGGTGGTCGGTCACACCAGATCTGAGCATCCTCCAATAGAAAGGCCAAGATATTTCTAGATGCTGCAAACAGTGGCGATTCGAGATAAATAAAGACACGAACCTACTTGTAGAGGGTCAGGTGTCGACTTTACTGGACAGGCTCGATCCAGGGCAGAATGCCATCCGAGTCTAAAAGGCCCTATCTCCGTCTGTACAGAGTACGCGCAAATGCAATACAACAGAGTGTCATTATCAAGAGGGCATAACTGCATATGCATATATCGCTGTACACCGCTCCAGACATGGCGCGATCGGGCACTTGCTCGTCCCCCCGTGCCAAGTCGCAGATACCAAAAGGGATTAGGTGCTCAGTCGACAAGTTTCACAATAACGGCTGCCAATTTGAGATCCTGCTAGCAACTCTGAAACAATCGCAACAATCACACCGAGATTTCCTGATCGTCCTCGATAGGAATTTTCCAACGCTAATATCAAGCGCAACGCGCGACCGGACGATAAGGGTGTCAGATTGGACTGGATAGCCCATGAACCAACTGCAAGGAAAAGGGGGCGGCGGATAAATTGGGGGCAGACCGTTGTTTAATGAAAAGAGGGAGGCATGGAAACGAATTAGTGGGACGGGCTTGAGGAGGAAGTAAAACTCGGGACCTTAAGCCTAAGTAGCAAAAAGATTTAGGTAACCTAGTATAAATCTAGGACCAGTTTAAGATACCTTTTATAGAGTTTATTTTATTAGCCTAAACTTAGGTCTTATGCTTTCTTGCTCTCCAAGGACAGGACAGTGCTGTAAGTTTCACGGTTAGAAGATATTCAATGCACATCTAAGAATATAGCTTAACTAACCATTAGCCCCCCCGAGTTATCTAACCAGTGCTAAGCAGTATATAACTTATATACCTTCTTT
>VYWZ01000641.1:0-21563 GCA_008711595.1 Fusarium xyrophilum | reverse complement strand
ACTCGTTGTTGATGAAGAGACCAGTCGGCTGCTTATACTTGACGCCGTTGGGAGCCTCGAGGTTCACGAACAAGTGCGACATGTTGCTGAAGCGTTTCTGTGTAGTTGTGATAGATCGGCGGCCAAGCGGAGATGATGGGAATCGATACGGCAAATGTGATAAAGGTCGAGATAGAGAAGGGTACACTGAACGACAGAAACCGAACGGAAGTCTCGACACAAGGGCAGCGCCCATCTTCTTATAGCTCCTCAGAGACATGGCCTGGGAGGGGTAGCTCGGGGTCCAATCCAACCCAACACCTCCGTCCTGAGTCTAGCTAAGTAGGTATGTACAGTATCTGTATCTGGAGTCTAAGTTGTCACCTGCATCCCCCGCACTCAGTGGCCTCGAGACTTACTCTCTTGAGCAATTGATAAGCCCCAGGAGCTCTCGCAAATGTGCAATCCTTTGCCTCGTTTGGGTAAAGGTCATGTACGCCGCCGGCGGATGATCGAAACCGCTTAGACCTTACTGATTGAGCTTAGCTGGACTGTTGCCCAAATCAGGTAAAAGGGCGAGGCGAGCGATCATGACAGCTCTTATCGATAACAGCTACTACCCAAGAGTCAATTGACTTTGGTGATGAGTTCTCTGTGCATGGACGTTGTAAGCGCCGTTCTGATGATGACTACCTTATTCTGCCAGCTCCATTAACCGTCCAAGATCCAAGATCCTATTTGCTCCATGCTGAGAGTATCGCCTTCTCGCCAACCAATTCATGGACCGGCATCATTCCCGGACTGACCCTCTTGTGCGTGCAAAATCGTCCATCTCAGTGCTGAGCTGGTGTTGTTTTAACACGAATATTATATTATATCATATTATGCCAAGCGTTATGCGGGACCACTATGAGGTTATCTGACTTCGGGCCAAGTCTCACGTGTAAGCGATTCCCAACAGGACGGATAACCTAGATAGATCCTTGACAAGATATCGACTTACACCGAATCTCCTCATACCTAGTAAGAGAATAACAACAACACGTGGCATAGGATGGCTCTTTTATGACGACCTTTCCTCTTTTGAGATTGCTTGTTTGGAAACAGCCTCTTTTATCCGGTTGTTCGGACCAATGTTGTCACAGATGGTTTCAAATTCCACCGACGCCACAGACATGCAGCTCATTTTCGGCACAATAACGCTCCATAAGCTAAAACATCGTGCCCTTCAGAATGAGTGTGAGCAAGACCCCGTCATTAAGGCTCATTCAGATGTCCGCAGGTATTGGTGAGCGTTTCATTGTTAGCGTCGGAGCCTTGGCTGGTTCAAGCCCAATTGGGCTTCCGAGTTATCATCATGGAGGGTGTAGGCGCGGACATGTGGTGGAGTCCGCCACCCGCAGCCTCTTTACTGGCTGGCTGCTTTGTCCTATGGCGGGCCATTATGCTGATAGCCCATAAGTTACTATGCGCAGCGCTGTGATGCGATATCGTTATGCTTGGGGCGGATTTTGTGCAGGGCCTTGACCTTGACTCCTAGGACCAGAAAAGTCAGACTGTTAGTGAGATGAGATTATCTCATTGTTCTCGTGAGTTATATAGATAGTCGTATCTCGCTGTCGACCAAAATGTGTCAGTCTTTTAAGTATTGAGATCAGCTCTCGAGCACTTACACAACATCTACCCCCTTTCCTCCGGGTCAGAAACTTCCATATAAGCTTAACTCAACCCGATTTATAGACTCAAGCTTATAGGTAAACAAAAACTAGACACCATGTCTGCCGGACCAAAAAGTCTCCGGGTCCCTGCGACCACGGATCGTCCCGAGTCCACAACTTCAACGCTTCGAGGAGAGGATGTTCAGGAGGAGAAGGAGGAGAAGGAGGAGAAGGAGGAGAAACGGGATGAAGACGTTGAGACTGGCACAGTCTGAGGTAGCAACGACAGTGATGAGGTCGACAAAGATGAACATCCTACCGGCATTGACATGTTCTTCATTGTTCTTGCTCTTGTCATGGCAGTCTTTCCCTTCTCCCTTGACTCGGTAACTCACGCCTCCTTCACAAGCCAACAGTCGGAGAGCTAACACGGACGGTGCAATAGACTATTGTGGCAACGGCTATTCCCAAGATCACCGATGAGTTCAGGGGTCTTGACAAGGTCGGATGGTACGGTGCTGCTTTCTTCATGACTGTCGGTGCTTTCCAGTCAAACTTGTAAGTCACAAAACCTCAGCCCCCTTTTCACCCAAATTGTCGCCAACACTACTAGCAAAGGGGGTAAAATCTACAAGTACTTTCCCCGAAAGACATCCTTCATCGTCGCCATTCTCATCTTCGAGCTTGGCTCTGTCATCTGCGGTGCCGCTCCCAATGCCGAAGCCCTCATCACTGGTCGAGCCATCGCCGGTGTTGGTGGTGCTGGTCTAGGTGCTGGCGCCTACATCATCATCGGTTTCTCTGCTCCTCTCAAGAATCGACCTGCTTTCACTGGTATCATTGGTGCCGCCTATGGTATCGCCAGTGTCATCGGACCTCTCCTTGGTGGTGCCTTCACTGATCATGTCTCTTGGCGATGGTGCTTCTACATCAACCTCCCCATCGGAGGACTCTCTGCCGGTATCATCTTCTTGTTCTTCAAGACTCCCCGTGCTGCTATTCCCGTCAAGGCTCCTCTTCTTGAGAAGTTTCTTCAGATGGACCCCCTTGAAATCGTTCTGATGATGGGCCTCACCATCTCGTACATCCTCGCTGTTCAGTACCGTGGACAGGCTCACGCCTGGGACTCCTCTTCTGTCATCGGGCTGCTCGTTGGATGGGTCGCCATCTCTATCGTCTAGGCCATCTCCTGTTATGTTCAGGATGAGCGATCCATGATACCTGTCCGCATCCTCAAGAACCGCACCGTGTGGGTTATGAGCGCCTTTGCTTTCATCCTTGCCGGTTCTTTCTTCCTCGCCATCTACTACATCCCCATCTACTTCCAGTCTGTTCACAACGCTTCTCCTACGAGCAGTGGTATTCGCAACTTGCCTCTTATTCTCCTTATTCTCGCGGTCACTTTCGCCACTATTATCAGTGGAGGTCTTGTTACCGCTACTGGCTTCTACCAGCCTCCCCTCATCGGTGGTGCTGCCCTTGCTACGGTTGGTGCTGGTCTGCTCTACCTCCTCGACGTTGACACTTCCACTGGAAAGTGGATTGGCTACTAAATCATTGCTGGTGTCGGCTGGGGTGTTGCCTTCCAGATCCCCATGATTGCTGTCCAGTGTACTGTTGACCCCAAGGATCTTGCTTCTGCTACTGGTATTCTTCTATGCAAGTCCTCTCTGCCGGTGACTGTTGAGAACAAACAACTAACTGTATATAGTCTTCCAGGGACTTGAAGGTGCCTATGTCGTCTCTGCAGGGCAGGCTATCTTTGTCAACCAGATGCTCCTCAACATTGGCGAGAATGCTCCTCAAATCAGCAAGGGACGATTGATTCTCATTGGAGCTACCGCTCTTCGTGAATCCTTCAATTCTCAGGAGCTTCCTATCGTCATTGACGGTTACATGAAGGGCTTGCATATCGTCTTCGCCATGGCTATTGCCTTTACTGGCTTCTCATTCTTGATCGGCTTGCTCACTCGCTGGAACAAACTCAAGCTTCAGGACCCTTACTGGCGGTGCCGCTTAGAATTCCAATCCTTTTCAAGTGTATGGAGGGTAAAGAGAAGACCGCCTTACGGGTCGCGATGGATAACGAACAACCAAGTTGAGCCTTGGGTTTCAACTCATAGAATGGTGGCCAGGCTATGATCGGAGCAAAGATAATCTCCTATTTTAGACTTCTCAATCAATATAAAGATAATGTTTTACTTACCTCTGATCGGTCGTGTCCAACACCCAGTACTATGATGAAAACAATATCAGTTCCCCATGTCACGTCTATCAAGTTTGTTTCCGGATATTTGAAGATTACTTATTGGTATTTGTAGTATGAGTTCTAGCCATCTTTATCTAACGTTGAAGGCCGAGAGAGGCGATTTAACATGTTCAAGATTGTCACTCTCACTCTCAACGTGAAGCGCTATCTATGATTCACCCAGTCATCGTTGATCAAAGAGCCTTAATTAGATGAATTATACTCACAAGGGATTTCGAGAGCTCCATTGAGTATCACTACCGTAGTCGATGCCGCTTTGCATTGGAAAGAATGGAAGGGTACAGGGTAATCGCCTCTCACATGCCCCCCCCGACCTCAACTCCAAAAAAGATACGATAACTACCCCTGCCATCTCCAACTCCACCAAGAATTCCGACTCAAACCGTCCTCAAAACTCCGCGGCAGAAACTATCACGAGAGTTTACTACTAACGATGTTATATCTCAGCATTGACTGAAACTCTCTTCCTTTCTTTATTTCTTACCCCTTAAATTTTCGAATTGTCAACACAATGCTTCCTCTACGCTTCCTCCGACATCGCTCACCCTTTGCGACCTCCATCCGTACAGCTTCCTCTTGCTCGACTTCCTCCCGCCTCGAGACCCTGGCCAAGTCTCCGATCCGTGTCCTCCGATCTGTCGAAGCTGTTCGTCGCTGGCGTAACCCTCATGTCGTGGATCACCGATCAGTCGGCCTCGTGCCCACTATGGGCGCTCTTCACGAGGGTCATCTGGCATTGATACGCGCCGCTGCCCGGGAGAATCATCATGCTGTTGTGAGCATATATGTCAATCCTGCGCAATTTGGCATAAAAGAAGATCTATCATCATATCCAGTCACCTGGGACGAGGACGCAAAGAAGCTGGCTGCACTGGATAGAGAACTTGCAGACGATGGCGGAAACTTGGGTCGCATCTCTGCTGTGTTTGCGCCAACGACACCAGAGATGTATCCCAGCGGCTTTCCAGGCCAGGAAGTTAATAGTAAAGGAAGCTTTGTTACAATCACGCCTGTTGGAGAAGTATTGGAGGGTGCCAGCAGACCAACATTCTTCCGAGGTGTTGCGACAGTGTGCTTAAAGCTATTCAATATTATTCAGCCCGAGCGTGTGTACTTTGGTCAGAAGGACGTCCAACAAACAGTTGTGATCCGTCGAATGGTCAAGGATTTCATCCTGCCCATGGAGGTTGTCGTTGAACCCACACAACGTGAACTCGATGGCCTTGCTTTGAGTTCTCGGAATGTGTATCTTGGTCCAAGACGAAGAGCTGTTGCTACAGTGCTTCCCCATGCACTATTTGCCGCTGCCGAAGTATACAATACTAAGGCTTCGCGCAAGAGAGAAGAAATTCTTGGCGCCGCACACAATTTTATCGATGCTACAGCATCCCGCCAATCCACGCTTCCTCCCACAGGACGTGTGCTCTTCGAGGTTGACTACATATCTCTGGCAGACCCAGAAACATTAGTGGAAATCGATGAGGTTGATCCATCGCGCGGAGCGGTTATGAGCGCAGCGATCAAGATGCTACCAGTGGAGCAGGCTCAGAAAGGCGAGGACCTGGGCTTCAGTGGAGGCCCAGCGGTACGTTTGATAGACAATATCATCCTCAAGCCCCAAGAGCCTAAGGAACCATAGACGCTGGTAATACGAGAAATGAGAACCTAAAAGGTATACCCAAAAACACCTCGACTGTCCAAAGAACGAGCCTATGACGTTGGGCTAGCTAGGTGAGGTTAAGAAAGACGTAGAACCTCGATCCTAAGCGATATAAAGATTTGAGTAAGTTAGTATAAGTTCTAGGTAGCAATTTAGTAAGTTTATCTTGACACCCTATCTCAGGGTCTGAAGTCTTCTTGCTACCTGGGCTAGATAGGAAGCATGCTATTGTATTGACTGGATATGTATGTATAAATTCGTATCAGTTGCTAAATATGTTGCTGCAGCTCCAAAAGGCTACTTGATCAAAGACTGGTCGTGGATGGCCATTCGAAGATATCCTGGACAGAACTCTCCCAAGGCTTAAAGATGAGCCCGAGCCCTCTTCTCTCTCTTCTTCTTAACTTGCCTTATACTCTTGCCCAAGGCTTCCTTCTCTTCGTTGTTTAATCTGCTAGGGATCTTGGCTTTCCCGCTACGTTCACCTTCCACTGTTTCCTCCCAAAGTTTGCGGCCGAGCTCATCGGTAAGTCGGAGCACACGGCTGCTAACTGTAGCGCCATCACGGCGGTTTTTGCCTTCACGTCGTGATTTGGCGATCTTCTCGGTAAAGTCCCAAAGTTTGCCTTCCGCTAGCAGCGCGCCGGTCTTGGGATCGCGAGGAGTTCGCCAGGAGGCGTCGAGCTGCACACGCGGAGGGATCTTTGAGTCTTTTGATTTAACAACGTGGAGGAGTTGGTCTTGTTCGAAGCGTGTGTACGAGTTCTTCAGAGTCTCCTTATTGACAGCTTCAAAATACGAGAGATCGCCCTGATGATAAAGTGTCTTACCGAGCTAGATATTTTGTGAGAAAAATGAACTGATGGGAAACACGACGGCATGACACAGTGAAACATGTGTATGAAGACTTACCAACTGTGCGCTGTTGTGTGTTTTGCCTTGTTCAATCCAGATCTCTCCATCTTGGCCCCGGGGGGGGGTAAGACCCATAAGAGAGACTGCTGCCAACCACGTGGCCTCGATGAAAGGCCATATAAGAAAGCAGTAAAAATCGTAGTTCTCTCTTCCAGCCCTTCTCTCCTGGTCCGCAAGACCAACCATTGTGACGTTGCCCTCTGCGTCGCGGTCAATCCTGATAACTTCGTCTGCCTCCAAGCCTCGCAGAGTCCGATCCAGATTGGTGTCAAGTCCCTCACTAGAAAAGATGAACTCCCCTCGAAACAGTGACGAAAGAAAGTATACTTGTTCTTTCAGCTCATAAAATGGCATGTCTTGCATTTGGGGCCCTCCTCCCCTCTTAACTCTCGAATACATTGCTGCACTGACGAGTGCCTCGTAGATGAAAAGATGGATCGTCATGTTGCGATAGAATGACAGCTGGAAGCGGTCGACAGCATAGTATGTAGGCTCAGCAAGACCCTCGACCACGCCAACAAGATCTTTGCCGAGAACCTCGAGACCGCGTTCGATGATTTCGGTCAGAGGTGCATTGCCGAAATGGGCCACGCGCCCACCTTTTGCACGTACACGTTCTGTGAGCCATGTAACTCGCCGTTTCAATTCTTCCTTGCCCACTCCGCGACCACGGAGTGTCAGAAGAACAGTCCCTATCAGCGCTGTAGGCATCACGACAGACACTTCGTTGATATCGCTCAGAACCTGATAGCCCATCGTGCGTAGAAGTTTCTCTCGTACTGCTCGGACCTCGGGGCGTTGATGATCAGTATCGAGACCGCGCGGTACATTGGGTAGTTTTGATAGCTGGTCATCCAAGAACTTTCGTAAGCTCCAAGGCTCATGAAACCTGACATCTACGCGGCCCAAGCGTAAAGAAAGGACGGAAGAGCCGCCGCTCAAAAAGTCAGCAAGATTCTCCTTCTTCTTGGGCATTCCAAGTAGCTCGGTAACGTAACCCTCCGTCTCAATAACCTTGTCGTATTGGGTGCTGACAGGGCATATGACAGCATCCTTAACACGCCCGGATAAAATACTATCGAGTATAAAACTAAGAATTCCAAACTTTGGAGGCAACAACTTCCCTGTACGAGAGCGTCCACCCTCAATGAAGCACTCGAAGTTGTAGCCTTCTTGAAGTAGTGTGTCGATATATGACTGGACTAATGTGGTGTAGAGGACATCATCACCGAACGCCCTTCGAATCCACATGGCTCCTGCATGCTGAAGGAATTCGCCCAACACTGGGATGTTCAAGTTGTCCCCTGCGACCACGACAGGCAACGTAAGGCCTAAGCGGTAGCAAATGAGCTGCAGCGAGACGTAGTCGACGTGCGATCGATGACTCGGTAAGAAGATGATGCTTTGTTTCTTCTTTGCTGCGACCTCAGAGACCTTCCGCAGGCGCAAAACCTCTTGACTGGAAACATGGATACCTTGGTGATATGCGCGCGTCAATAGCTGAGTGGTCAAGTAGTAGGCCCCACGAATAAACGCTTTGCTTTCCATCTTGCATATCATATCGTCAGTCCACTTCTCCGCAAGCTCTTGAAGACCTGACTCAATCTCTGTGAGTCGATGGGCCCGTTTGGCGCCATAGTCTTTGCCGTCCCTTGGTAGCATACCCTCGCGCTCCTCAACAGCCACACGGTGTTCAGCAAGCCGGCTGATTCTTTGCTGAAGAAGAGGAGCTGAGAGAACCATGTTCTTCATGTTTTCTGAGAACCCGGAGTAGAAGACAGGCTGGCCAATGACACGGTCGTAAGCTCGCCATCCTTGACCGGATACATATAATGAGACTTCGCGAAGGAACCTGGAAGTAGATTTCGTCAGTTTGAGTCGAAATGTTTGAGAAGGGCCAATATGCTCGAGAATGGACACGGCGATGACGAAGCAGGGCACTTTACTGGAAAGGCTCAGAGCGGAATGAGGCAAACTTGTCCATCAAGGCCTCTTCCTTTCCCTCGGGAATATTCTTGGATGGCGACTCAACATAACCACTGGGCTGGAGGGTGACTTCATCACCCAAGATCTGAAGGTCTGGCGCCGAATTGGTCGACGCATCGACCGCGTCTTCGTTATGCGACATGGCGGATACTGGCTTGGAGAAGGCTAAGCAAGCTTCTTGAGTAGAGCGCGCGTAATTGATGTTCAACCGTTCTTTCTCATTGCCAGAAAGTGACAGACAGGGTCACGTCACTGTCCGAGGCAGCTTCGGCTATTATCATAACTTACAGATTCCAAAAGCATTGATTGCACTGCAGCTCATTACCATGACAAGTAAGGTAAGGAAGATAACCTATCCTGAGTGGAAGATCCAAGTTGCGACAAGACGGGATTGGCCGAGTGGGGCAGGCATCATTTGACTCTGCCGAGCGGCATGTGAAGCCTGAAGCTTGGACCGTTCCATTCATTTCCCCAGAAAATTAGTTGCCTGCACAAAGCTCGAAATCGCGGTATATTTCTGCCCAATACTTTTTTCTACCTAGTTGTTAATTTTCAACACAACATGTACAAGCTCTTGGCTATCAGCGTCACTCATCAACCATGGCCAGCGCACCACAACAGGCTACGCAGAATCTGCTGGCCAGAGCGCATTCCCCCGACAGCGTGAATCGCATCTACTCGGAAAAGATCCAGCATCGCTCGCTCATCCTGCGACCAACCTCTCCTCCACCTTCCACAATCAACGCGCGCGCCGCACGTCGAAAAGCTCGCCAAGATGAAAAGGAAAAGCGAAAGCAGAGGCCCAAGCCACTGTCGTCTCGAGAGAAGCGAAGCTTGGGCCTTCATGACATACCCAAGGATGGCCAAAAATATCACATCTATGAGCCCCTGAGTCAAATGTGGCTTGGATATGCTCGAGAGCTGCTTGGGAACGATCTTTCGACTGGAGGGCCCAGTGCAGCAGCGAAACTAGCCAGCGCTGAGTTTCATGGTGCTCCTATTCAAGTTGTTCGAAGCCATTGCCCGAGTCGAGTCGGCATTCAAGGTGTTGTCGTCCGCGATCGCAAATTTGTCTTCGAGATTATAACCAAGAAAAGAGGGGTCAAGGTTGTTCCCAAGGTAGGCACTATTTTTCGGATCGAAATACCGATCGGTGATGGGGCCTCTGATGGGGCCTCTGATGGCGAGAGCGGGTCAAACAAAAGATTTGCTTGCGAGGTTCTGGGAGATCAGGTGATGTTAAGGGCAGCAGATCGCGCAAACAAGAAGTTCAAAGCACATTTTCTGTCGAATATTTGAGCGCCTTCCAGCCTCTGGATCACAGCTTACGGACAAAGCCATGCGAGGCGTTATGGATGACGTTGATGCCTCATATGCTAATTGAGCATTCGAATCAAGACAAATCAATAACGCGATAGCAAAAGTATCACGAATTGGGCCCTGACGCATCCAGGTGGGCGTGGCGTGACCAAATACTCTTACATATCTTTGTTGAATCACTGTTGGTTGATACTACTGTTTGTTGCTTTGGCATCAGTCATCATTTCACGGGGCGTTGCTTGAGATGCTGCAGCCTAAAGGTAACCTTATTAAGTTTATTGAGATTTCAGTCTGGCCAGAGACTTTATGCTTGATACTTTTGTGGCTGTTACTGGAATACCTGGGCCCCATTTATTGGTCGTTACTGGGTCAAGGCTATAAAATACTCTTACGTATGCCAAGGACTATGTGCCCATCCCTTCACATAGAGTTCCGCCAAAATGCCTGTGTCTCGCTTCGCAGGCGTCATGATACCACGTTTACGAGGGGACGAAGAGTGACAAGGGTTCAAGATACACAATGCTAGTATTGACTGCATTGATATTTACACCTCGGTAGCTCAGGTTTCTATAAGGGTTCTCGCAAACCGCATCAGCTATGCTGGAACTTGCAGGTCTGCATTCGCTTGCATCGCCAACGCCGGCGTTAACCGCAGTTGTGCAGCGGCAGTCATATACAACATCACGAGAGTACGCTCGAGTAGTGTTCAGTAACCAAGACTCATCAATAGTTCTCATTGGGGGGTGAGTGCATTGATAATGGTTAGAGGGTATAAGCTGACATGAATAGTGTTGGGAGAACTTGAAGGCACCGCGAAATGCGACACATCTGTAAATAGAGTCTAGCGATCCACTCTACGACCTTTGATAGACCCATGACGTGGAATCGTCGTCTCGGTAGACAGTCTTTGGATAACATATCAGACGAGGCGGACTCAGAAAGTTCAGCCTATCACCACGCCTCATGGGGCAACAAAGAAATGAGCCATACCTGATGCTGTCTACCTAAGCAAATGTCATAGCAAGATTCACGACAAAAATGCGTCGGAATATAATGACCTGGAACTCCGAGTCATCTATAAGTTTCAGTCGGCTCACATTGATCTTATTATATCTTATATGCAGAATAGAGCCATACTTACTACCTGGTTCTTGATATGATATCCTTCTCTTGGGCCCTTCAGTCCTTTTCACGTCCCAGGACGTCTCGAATAAAATTGCACAGCGTAATAGTTTCGCTTCGCTTCTGGTCAACAGTATGAAGCCCTATAGTTACACCACTTGGTCATGCTGCGGAGTACACATTCCCTGGTATAAAGCACTACAAATCATGACAACTATGCTGATCTATAGGCTTTTCAGCCCTGAGACATCTCTACATGTAGCTGAGAATTGTGTCTGGTGGCGTGCATACTTGGCAAAGGCTAAAGCCCATATTCGAGTTTCAAGCCCCGATTTGCTGGGAGGGAGAACGCGTCGCGCTTTTGAACCGCATCTAAGAATGTCCTGCAGTCCCTTAATGTGTGACGACACGTGACCTTCGTGTTCCTCTGGTTCCATGAGATACCTTGAGGTACCATTTTTCAATGATAAAGTGCTAGTCTTTGCCACATTGAATAGACGAATAGTTAGCCCAATTTTTAAATCGGTGTCCGCACCGAGGGTAGACATTGATCAATGCATGCATCGAATAGAATCCCCTGACCCATTCGGCTGGTAATACAATAGTCGGGTAGTTATCTACCTAGTTCGACCAGTTTCTCGAGATCCCCCTGATGACAAAATGTCAAAACTCGAAGTGGACAGCCTTCAATCGCTTTCTGCAGTTTGTCCCCATTTTCGTCTAGGATCCAGCCCTGATAGAAATCAAATTTCCTGGTTAGCAGTATATGCCGGTAAATTCTCGGCCGTAGTCCTGCGTAGCTGCCACTCTGAGTTCTTGGAGCGGGCTGTAACACCGTACCTTATTAGTACCAATTAACCCCACTAATCAGAAGCTGCCAGTAAGCTGTAACCTGAGGGATAGTGTATAGCCACTTGTAAACTTTGGTACTTCACTATCTGATAAATGGTGCCTCAAAACCCTTCCACTCGATTTTTTTCGTTGCCCCCGTTTAAAGGTCACTCAAACCACAGCGTTTACATCACCACCGCAACATCACACGAAACCCTCTTCTAGTCGTATCCTCGAAAAAAGAAACATCAATCTACCAAAGCCTTCACGTCGCGCTCCCCCGCCGATCACAACAATTAACACCATCGTTTACGATATCGCATACCATCGCCCTCCGCCTTTGTCTCTGGACCATCGCTTCAAGCAGCGTTTTGTGCTCCCGTATCCTTACATTGACCCAGAGCTTTTTGCATTACTGTTGCGCGTTCGCTCCAGCAATTCTGCCAATAAGCCTTTCTAGTCACAGTACAGCTTCTGGTCACCATCTCTCAGCTGTCACTTACATCGTCTATCCCAAATCGATCTACCATCGACATTCGCGCTCTCGACCTTGAACGACGAAGACGTTTCACACTCACTACCGTCCTTCCGAACTGTTCATCAATATGCCGACCAATCTTCCCTCGAGCTTTGCTTCGGCTGCAGCTGGCCAAAACGCCAATTCTAGGGGAGGAAGAGCTGATGGAAGAGGAGCTACTTCTGGAGACTGGTTAGTATCTACTTTACTGAACTGCTTTGTTTGTCTGGTGGTTTTTCAGCGGAGACAATGGCTTTGTCGAAACCCTTCTTTGGCATTAAGTAGCTGGACCTGGCATCATGGTGGACGTTGTGCTGCATACCGTGTCCCCCAAGTGCCCCGCGTGTAGCGTGTGGTTGTGGTGTGCAATACCTTGTGTGCTGCGCAGCGCTTGGCTTGTTTGTCGCGATGGGCGCTTGAGAATTTTAGGGCACCTTTTGCCCTGGTTTCAAGAATAGCAAGTAGGCTTGTCTTGGTTTTAGTGAACCGTATGCCGCTTGTGAATATCTCGAAATTGCCTGTTGCTGTTGCACGGCCCGCCACAACTTGTCATGCACTTTTCACAAACTACATATTGGTATTCACGAACAATCACTAATTATGTCTCAGGGCAAGGAGAGATGGCCGCTCTACCAATGGAACCCTTACCTTCCGACGATCTTCTACAACTCCTTTGGGCCAGCCTTCTTCGCAGCCGCCGCCCTCGACGGATCACGCAGTTCAGCACCCCACCGCCGAAAGCCCTGTGTTTGCATCTCCATCGACATATGAGCTGCCACCAGCGCGGTACACCAAAGAGGACCTGTTAGAGATGTACCGTCCACAAAGGTTAGCGGACGACCCAACTCGTCTATTTGCCACGGGGTGGAATCCTGGCCAAATGAACGGACATACTCCTAGAGGTTGGGGTAAGAGCAACGACAATCATATTCCACAGGAAGCTGGCGCGTGCTGGGATGACTCTGGAGATTTCACTCCAATGGGACTACAGGATATGTCGTTGGAGGAGAAGGAGGTGCGCCGCCCCCCACACTATCGGAGGTGTTCAAAGTTTGTGTTAACCACTAGTAGGCCTTCAATGAGATAAACTCGCCGCTTAAACCTCCGACCCAAAACAAAGACGCCCACCAAGGTGGCGCAAATGGACGTAAAGCATCTTTATCCCAGGTCACTTCCAATACTTTCGGCGTCAGTTCACCTTCGTCAGCCACACGACCCGGGACTCGCCGACGTGAGACTATCGAATCCAATCCCTTTGGTGGAAGTGCTTTAGCATCTCCCACTGCTAATCGATTCTCTCGTGACGATCCCTCTTACTGGCTTCAGCGCAGCAAAACTGATCTCAGAGAGGCTGAGGCCGACGAGTCCGATAGTGAGGCCGTTCTCCGTGACGCTCCTGGAAAACTCCCTCCTTTTGGTAATCTGATGCGTTCCAATACGGGCGGTCTCGGGGGGACCAATCCCATCTGGCCACCTTCCAACCAGACGACACCTGGTGTAGGAGCTTTTGGTAATTTCGCTCTGCCAACTTCGGCCGCCGTTGGTGACAAACGTGTTGGCGGTGCTGCTAGTGCGAGCAGGTTGGCTCATCTCATTCCCAAGGACAGCTCGGATAACCTCAGTGGCAAGGCAGCTGAGGGTCAAACCCCTCTCAATCAGCAGTCTTGGCGGTCTCGTCCTCGAACCGACACCGATCCATTTGGTGACGATACTCTAACTGGCAGCGCGGTTCTTGGCGGAGCTCAGGATACTGACGCTGGCGGGATGTCTCAGCAAGCAAACCGAGCAGGAACCCTAGGAACTCCAGTCAAGGGGTCCGCTGGTGACTTCGGCATGGCAGGCCTGAATCTCAGATTACATGGTGATGAAGGCCCTGTCAGCCCCTCCGAGACTAATCCCTACCGCAGTCCTCCTGCTGACCGACAAGGCCATGATGAGATCGATACCAATGACGACAAGGCTCACGGCGCAAGCCTTCACGATGGCCCTTCAAACTTTGGTTCGATCGGTCGTGGTTTCGGTGGCTATGATGGAGGTGATCGTAGTCAGACCTCGAGCGTTGGCGCCAAGGCATATCCTTCTCTGAACACCTTATCAGGTTGGCCCGCTTCTGGTAATCCTGGACTTGGCACTCCGGATCGTGAACGACCCAATCTAGGTGCTGCATTTGGTGCTTCTCTTTTTAGTCCCATGGGTGACCTCCAGTCGCCTGGACTGTCCAACCTAAACAATGTCTTTGGACCTGCCGGCACTGGTGGTCTTGGGACAGGAAGCATAGGCCGCGGCAGCAAGATGGGTTCTCTTTTCCCTCCCGCAATGCAGGCACAGATGCAGAGTCATGAGCACGATAGCCTCTCCGATTCTTTGCCCGACCTACGTCAGAGCAACCCTCTCGGCGCTATCGGCCGAACAAACTTTGGCGTACCACTTCGCGAGGGCGACAGTCCCATGCGAGCTAATCGCGGTGTGTTTGGAGCACTGTTCCCGGGTCCTGAAGCCTCCCCAGCACAAGGTATCTTTAGCACTGGAGAACCCAGTCATCCCACCACTACTGCAACTGCTCCTCAATCCCTTACCCCCGTCGGTGGTGGCCTGCCGTTTGGTGGCGGACAAGGCAGCACTGAGCCTCCTGCAACTCAGGCCCAGCGCACTATGGTCATGCCAGATCGTATGAGATGGGTATACCTCGATCCTTCTGGGCATGTCCAAGGTCCCTTCACAGGACTTGAGATGAATGATTGGTACAAGGCCAACTTCTTCACCCCCGACCTCCGTGTAAAGAAAGTCGAGGATCAGGAATTTGAACCCCTGGGTCAGCTTATCCGACGTATCGGAAACTCGAGAGAGCCATTCTTGGTTCCTCAGATTGGTATCCCTCATGGTCCCCCTACCCAAGCTGGTCCTTTCTCTCCCCAGGGTAACAGTGGAGTGGTCCCTCCCCTAAGTGGTGTGTTTCCTAGCTTTGGACGCACTCTTACGGCTGAAGAACAGAACAATTTGGAAAGACGTAAGCAAGAAGAGCAGTACCTCATGGTACAGCAGCGCGAGTTTGTTATGCGAGCCCAAGCTATGTCCAAGTTCCCTCTCCCTGGCCCAATGCTCCAGCATCACTCCAGTGCGCACAGCCTGCAGAGCCAGCCAAGCTTTGGGAGCATTTCGTCTCCGAACCCCATTGGAATGCCTCACCAGCAACCCATCGGTGCTATGCCGCCTTCTGGAGCTTTTCTTGACGGAACTGGACCGGTCGGTAGTCAAGCAAACATGCCATCGGGTTCGGGAAACGGAGATCCCCTCAGAGATGATGACCTAAACAATCTCACAACTAACGAACGCCAGGTGCTTGCTGGTCTGCAAGGCTCTGGTGCTCCACAGCCTACTGGCGCCCCTGCCGCTGATGCGGCACGCGCTGGTCTTCCGGATACCGATAACCTGGAGCAAGATCCCGAGGGGTTCAAGGAGCGCTTTCAAGAGTTCAAGGCCTACCGAGCGCAGTTCGAGGCTGAACAGGCGGCTAAGGATATCGAGGGCAACGGCGGGGAATCAGCTGAGGGGCCCTCCCCTGCCTCTGAGGTCGCCACTGAAGAAACCCAACGGCCCACAGAGGCCCCGGCTCTAACTGGTAAGGCTGCTCGAGCTGCTCGCAAGAAGGCAGCTGAGGATGCCTTGTCTCTGACTCAACAGGTCCAGAAAACTCAGGCTGCTGCTGCCGCCGCCGCCGCCCAGCCGGTAGAGCCCGATATGCCCATGCCTTTCCCTCCCCCTGCGTCCGCCGGTACTCCACTTCCGGCTCCGACAGCCCAGCGTGCTCGTTCAAACCTACCTGAGCAGTATAATCGCTCTCAGACCGGAACTCCTGACAGCGTATCAGTCAATGCTCAACCACCGCCCCTGGCTCCTTGGGCCAAAGACCACGGCGCAGAAGGACACAAAGGACCCAGTCTGAAGGAGATTCAGGAAGCTGAGGCACGAAAGGCCGCAAAGGCCGAGGAGGTTGCTGCTGCTCAGAGGAAGGCTATTCTTGAGCAAGAGGCTGCAGCACTCAGAGAGAAAACTGCTGCCGTTGCCAATGCTGGCCTGCCTGCTACCAGTACCTGGGGTCACGGCTCGCCCGCTCCTTCTGCCAGCCCTTGGTCCAAGCCCGGACCCTCCAAAACCACTTCTACTTCTACCCCGTCAGCTTCAGCCTCCAGCAAGAAGACTCTCGCTGAGATCCAACGTGAGGAGGAGCTTCGAAAGCAAAAGGCAAGCCAGCAGGTGAGCTCACAGGCCGGAACCCCGACTAGCGTATCAAAGAGTTATGCCAACCTCGCTGGGAAACCCGGCCAGTCTACACTCACCAATGCCGCATCTGCGGCCGCGCCACCCCCTGGAAGCGGCTGGGCAACCGTTGGTGCCGGTGGCAAGATCAAGGCGCCCGTTGGCCCCTCGTCTCAAAGCCGATCCGTCAGCGGAACAACCATCAAGCCTGTAACCTCACCTGTGAGGTCTGTTTCTAAGCCAGCTGCGTCAACTAACGGCAAAGCCGAGGGCGGCAACACTGCTATGGAAGAGTTTCACAAATGGGTGAACCGGGAGCTCTCCCGGGGCATCACTGGTGCTATTGATAGTAAGTCCCTTTGACAATTGTTGAATGATTTTTGTTTGACCTGACCTAACCAAATCCTCTAGTTCCCACCTTCCAAGCTGCCCTCGACGTGTTGCCCCTCGACACTGGCTTGATTGCCGATGCTGTTTACTCCAACTCAACCACCATGGATGGCCGTCATTTTGCCGAGGAGTTTGTTCGCCGTAAGAAGCTCGCTGAACGTGGAGTAGTTGAAAAGCAGCCCGACAACAAGGGAGGAAATGGGGGCGGTTGGAGTGAAGTTGCCAAGAAGGGAAGCTCAAGCAGTGCTGCTGCAGTCGCTACTAGTCCTCGCGATGATGCTAGCATGCAGACTACGGGATTCAAGGTCGTGCCAGGCCGCAAGAAGGGCAAGAAATAGACGACACTCGCGCTTTAGTCGTTCATGTCTTGGCGTAAAACGACGGATAGCAACGGGGACTTGACCAAATCTGTGCGCATTGAATCCTGTCAGAGACTTCGCTGATTCACTATCTCCCGACGCAGATGGCAATACTTTCCCTGGCTGAAATAGGTTGTTCTGCCTGGCATCGGGACAGGATTTTATGCAAGTCAAGATGTACCGCGGAACTTTGAGTCTCAAGGGCATGAGATAATAATGTATGATGGGGAAGAAAACAAGAAACTGTTGATGACATGGATGTTGGAGCTGGGCTGGAGAAATATCTTGTTGTTTCAGTCCTTCGACTTTCATTCGACTACAAGTTATCGCTTAGTGTGTAGGAGATTAGCTCAAGCCTGATGAAGCGTCGTTGATTATCCCAAACCTCTCATGCCTGTCACCTTATGAAGTCACAGTGATTACGACTCTTTTGCTGTGTTTGACGAACAATTCGCCCGGGAACAGCAGAATCAAAGGACCAGTTTGAAGCCATGTCATTCCCAGCCTTTTTCTATACTTCATTTTACTCTTTTCTATCATGATCAACATTTGACCTAACCAGCTCTTTTTCGTACCCGAATTCTTTCTTCAGGAGGAGATTCTTAGTCCATCCATCAAAGTCTCCAAGGTCTTCCAACCCTCGCTTCCCTCCCATCTCTCCTTTCCTCGGCCCATTACACTCCTTACAGCGCTTCTTGCCTTGCCCTTCCATTTACTGCCGATGGACTCAACTGAGGGGCCCCAGTTCTCAAATACAGACACCAACTCGTCAGTTCTCTGCACAGCTAAAGTCCATGCACCCTCATCAACAGTCCAGTCTCGCGCTTCATCGGCTGTTGTGGCTGCTGTTCCGGGCAGAAGACCACTACCTGAGGATCTCACAGCTGCTCGCCAAGCTCGCTCTGCTGCATCAATAGCACCTGCGTAGTCCCTTCTCCAAGCCCGCAAACGAGAAACCAGGGTCCAAAGTTCAGAGCGCTGCGTGAGGAGGGGAACGACTTCCTCTTCAAAGAGTCGCATCACCAATCGTTCTGGTGTGCCACGGGGAGGCTCATAGACACCCGAAACTGAAGGCTTTTCCACAGAGAGCACGGCGTCTTGAAGCAACGCCCCGAGAACATCCGCATCGAGAGCATCTTCTGACTTGCGGATTTGGATAATGTGCTTCAAAGCGAGGATCATGTCGGGAATAGCAGGTGGCTGCACACGCGAAGCCAGTGTGAGTACGTTGTCCCAGATTCTCCAATTATCGTGTGCAATGGAAGCACCTCTCTTGTAAGCAGCCAGTGACTGGGCCAGAAGAGTAGCTGGGTCGCGATCTGAAGGCTTAGACGCAGCGGCGAGAGCAACATCATCCTCTTCGTCCTCTGCAGGGACCGGCACGGGGGCTTCTGATATGGGAGCAGGGTTGTTCTTGGCCTCGGCAACGACCTCACAGTAAAGACTCCAGAGAGCACTTCCCAGGTTACTCCAGGTTCGGGCATCTTCACCTCCAGCTGTGTCGCTTGCAGATCCAATAGAACGATTGAATGCCGCGGCGGCATCGCCGAACTGCGCAAGTCGCAAGCTGATATCTCCAAGACGGCTCCACATCTCAGGACTCAAACGATTGACAGCTGTCGCCTTCTTGTAGGCCTCACGGGCCTTCTCCCATTCCTTCTTCTGCAGGTAGTACTCGCCGAGCGACTTTTGAGCTCTGGCATATCGGTGCTTGGAGATTTCCCACGCACGCTCATAATAGGACGGTTCGTTTTCGATGTCACCTAGGATGCAGAAGAGTCGTGGAGCGTTGGGTGGAGAAGGATCGCGCTCAGGGCCTGAGAAGTCGGCAGCCTTGAGAAGTGTAACATCCTCACCGATATCCTCATCATCAGGGTCGGAAGTTGATGCTTGGTCACCAGTGCGGTGGAACAGCCTCCATCGAAGAATTCCCTTGGCCTTCGCCTCACCACCGCTGCCACGGCCATCTTCATCCTCTGACGCAGCGGCGCTGGCAAGGCAGAGTGCAATCTCAGCCCACAATCGGAGGCGCTTGAAGATCTCGAGGGCAGAAGCAAGAGAGCCGATGCCAGCCCAGGCGTATGCCAGTTCAGACTCAAGATGCCATCGTGGAGGTGAGCAGAGAGCGTGAATGTACTCGAGACGCACATGAGCTGGGGCAGACTCGGAGGCCTTAGGCGCTGGCAGGAATGATGTTGGCTTGGGCTGAACAGGCGCAGAAACTTCGTCAGGGCTGGTGATTTGGATAGCAGGAGCGTCAGTTTCCGAGCTCTGCTCCTTTCCCCTGGCTTTTTGTTGTGCTTCCGCCGTGGTATCAGTGAGTACTTGGTCTGCCACGGCCTGAAGCTGAAGAACACCTCTCTCAACAGTTCGGCTGCGGTGAACCTCGATTCTGGATCGAACCAGCAATGCCTGGGTGTATATCTGCCAATTCGCAGACTTGTCTCCGATGACTCTGACTGCATAGGGCAGCACCTCTGCTGAAGTGAGGGTATCAATGGGTGAGAAAGCATCCTTCAAGGTAGCCTCAGTAAGAAGAATGATCTGGTCGAGAGGGGACAGTTGAGGCTGGTCGTCGGGTGAGAGATCAGCTAGGGTAGCGGGTAGGGAGACCTTCTTGTCGTTTCCGTTGGTTTCCTTTGTAAACTGGATTTCCTCGTGTAGAGTATCGTCGTTCAGATGAAGAGCATCTGGCTTCGCTTCCTCTTCAGCATCGTCCACTCGCTGCTCAGAACCGCTCTTGGCTAAAACAACAAGCTGGCTGATGCTGTTCTCTTGGAACTTGGTTCGCTTTCCAAGGGCACCTGAGAGTGCATACTCTAGGCCGCTTGTATGCGAGGCCTCCTTGATAGCTTCCTTGGCCTTGTCGTCGCGACCGAGTAGAATGTAGTTATTGGCCGCTTCAACGAGGAACTGCACTTTATCATCGCGACTCCAGCCATCATCGCCTGATGCCCAGACCTCGTCTCCGAGGATCTTGGACCTGACGTTGTCGATTCCGTCCAGAATCTGGGAAGCCAACGTGGGCACGTCACTCCACTGGGAGCTTCGAGCAAAGTTGGACCCATGTCCAAGACTGGGCTGGGTCAAGAGCTTGTAGTGCCAGATGTTGACTCGAAGTTGTGTCCAAGCAACACTGCTCTTGATAGGCTTTTCCTCAGAAGTTATTTCCACTACATCACTGGCGACTTGACCTAGATCCTGAGTGATGATGTGTTTTGCTAGGGCGAAGAGTTCCAGGTGAGGAATGTAGGCATATGGTGAGACGCCGTCAACCTCAAGATAGCTGAGACAAGCCTTATGGAGACGAGCGTGGCTCTTTTTCGCATCATCCGACTGTTGGCTAGCCCATACCTTGGTAAAAAGCGTGCTTAGAGTCGCTGACTCGGGAAGAACAGGACCAGTGACGTTGACTTGGAGAAAGGCGTTCAAGGCAGCGAGACCAACGGCCAGGGCTCGGGGAATATCTGTGTCTGTAGGAGGTTGAGTCTTTACATCAGGTCCAGATGTCACCCGAGTAATGAGAGCTTGTATCAGAGCCCCGGCCACCGGAGCTGGGTCCGATACGGAGCCGGAGGTAGAGTTCGGAGCGGGTTGTGACTCGGCACGGGGGTCCTTTGAGAGAATGATAGAGGCATAACGCCCGTTGCGCAAAGCGCTACCGCATTCCCTTAAACTGCCCATATCGATATGTGTAGGTAGTTGCCCTCAAGACTGTATTTTATTTTGCCTTGGTTGACCAAGATTCGACACCAGTCAGGCGTCAACGTTATGGCGTTGAGAAGACAGGGTTAGGTCTCGGCCCCCGCCTCGCACTGCTCTTCTGATGTATGAGATAGCCTGTAGGCGAGAATAAAAGTGCATTAATTCTCAGAGCGTCCACAGAACGTAGGAAGTGTTCTGGACTATTTCCTCCGTTGGTATGATTTTTGGTGAATGGTGATAGAGTTGTGCCTGGTGTTTACTAATACAGCCAATCGTAGGCTTCTATTGACTTCGCCGTTTAGTTTTTTTTTTTTCCCCTCTCACCTTCTCCGCACCGCTCGCTGCCCCTCATCGGCCGGCCGCCGAGAACAACGGAGTTTCCCCCCACCAAAAAGTCTCCCTCCCGGCCGAAGTGTCAACGGCCTCAGATCGAAATGATCTTCTATGGCTGCATCTTTGACAGGTATGTACATAGTATAGCACTATGGGTCTGATCAGTATGCTATATCTGGTAGTAGTCCTATACTGTGTAGCGATCGACGTAGCTTTCTAATATTGCATCGAAGCAAGCATAGACATATATATATATATATAT
>VYWZ01000640.1:0-18113 GCA_008711595.1 Fusarium xyrophilum | reverse complement strand
AAATATATAAGAGGTATAAGTCTACTACATTTTAGGTTTTAAAATAGTGAGCCCTATAGACTTCCGTAGTTGCATCATTTGGGGTTGGACAACCGCGTTCACCCCTTTGGCTTCTCCATTGTTGTGCTTCACAAACGATCACCACCACCAGGACCTCAAAACTCCCAAGATCGACGCCTCTCGATGCATCCAGCCGTTGAGACTTTTGGCCATCATGCATCATGCCTTAAAGAGTAGTTGACTCGGCAGGATAAAACCAACCATTACAACCACAATGATCGCGACTAGACCATGTATGGCAATGCACACATCTAGCACATGGAGCAAGCGATTTCTTGCGCGAATGCAGTTGTGGCTTACAGTTTATACAAGTGTTGGTTGTCATCTTGACAGCTCGCACGCTGGTATGCTGGTACTGTAATTTATTCTGCTCGGAAGACAGACATCATCCTTCCTCTCATGAGGTTCAGCAAGATGACGAGGTCGCCATGGTAGACCTGCACACGTCTCTCACTCGTGGAATCACTGATGTGAGGTCTGCAGCAGGGCTCGGCTTGCCTCTGGATGGTCTGTTCCCCGGCGAGCTCCAACTAGGAGAGCTTGACGAATCCCAGATCCAAGGTCTTCTAGACTACATATGCCACACGCCTGTCTCTGATGACTCAAGATCCGGTTGCTGTCTCAGCTGGAGTCTCCTCTGCTGGGGTTGCCTGGCCCGTGGTGCCATTATTAGGAGTATCATAGCTTGCCAACAGACGCTCCTCTTCCTTCTTCGAACGGACAGCCTCTGTCTCTTCACGAAGCTTCTGCAGATTCCAGACATCGTCATCGCCATCATCATCATCGTCGAAGTCCTCCTCATCTCTCCACTTGCCACTCTCGAACAGAGCACGACCAGTGTTCTCCTTGGCCTTGCGGGCTTGCTCCTCGGCTGCCTTCTTGTCGAGGCGATCCTTCTTCCACTTCGCGAATGTCTCGGGAGTGACTGGCGTGAGTGTACCGGTGAGTTTGTGTCGCTCGGACTCCAGGAAGTCTTCGAGAGTGAGGGTCTTGAGTGGTGATTTGTCCATAAGCGCCTTTTCTACTGCTCTTTGCTCCTTGGTCTTCAGAACGAATCTAAGCTGACGTTAGTGTAATTGCCAAGATATTTTGAAGAAAGAAGCCATACCCAGGTGGCAGCGCATGTTTATACTTGCACTTATCTCCTCCGTTAGGGCAAATCCAGAACCAACCGTACTTGCCATCCTCAATGGCTTCGATAAAATATTTGCACACTTTGTCAGTCGTGGTTTGCTGGTTGCCCTTCTTGGACAAAACAACACTTCGCAATTTGTCTTCATCCCAGTCTGCTGAAGTTTCGGCCTTCTTGTTCTCATCTTCCTCTCCTCTTGAATCGTTGTACAGGTTCTTCTTTTCTGTCTTACGCTCAACGGCAAGGTCGTGTGAAAACTTACACTTCTTGCCCTTCTCGCAGTTGCCTTTCTTGTAAAAGATACACACAACTGTCTTGGGATCAACACCAAAAGGCACCTTCTGGACTTGCGCTGGTTTGTTCATCATAGCCTCCAGATCTCTCTTGGCTTGTTCGGCCGCCTTCTTCTCACACTCACGAGCCTCCCTCTCGGCCTGTTTTTTCTTCTCCTCGGCTGAGCCACTATTCTTGAGGTTTGCCTGCATGCGCGAAATTTCCCTCTGAGCAGCACCTCCCTTCTTATTTTTCATACCAAAAGTTCGGTCCTCGACCGTCTTTGTGGCCTTCTTGACCGCGGGCTCCTTACCCTTCTTGGGAGGCATGATGGGCAGTTGATGGCGGGGTAATCGTAGGTATCAAAAAGATATTCGATGGGATTCGGACGATTGTGAGGTCCGTTGAGGGTTTTTGTCGAGGTATACGCCCACGATTTCGTGTTGGGAATGGCGAGAGGCTAAGCCACCAAATCTAGGTTGAAAAAAAGACGAATGTCGAAGATTGCTGATAGTTAGTGGGCTGGGCTGCCTTGGTGTGGAGGATGAAGTCACAGCTAATCACGTGGCTGCCGAGACTTTTCTTCGAGGGCAATTGGCTGTATAAGTGCTTACCTGCATGTCTCTTGCCAGGCAAAGTATTATGAGTTATATTATTCAGAAGAAATTCAGTAGTTTAGTTTCTTTTCACATTAATTGCTTTAGGAGCTAGGTAATTCTTGTCCGGAATGCGAAAACAGAATTGCGTATATATTGAAAGAAAAAGTTATTCTCACCTAAAAACCTCACTCGGTCGCTCACAGTGGGGATAGCGAGTCGGGAAATCTATCAATTGCGGGCCGCGCTAAGAACCCCAGCAAGAATACGTACCTATCTCTGCAACGCGGACACTTTAGAGCTCCATCTAGCCAGTCGAAGCTCCAAATCTAACATCTACAGATACAGCTTCCCGTCTATCCCGTTGCATTGTCACAGATCACTACAAGCATTCACTCAATTCTGGTTTCTACCCAAACGACTCCCTTCCAGAATCAATAACCGGTTTGTCCCATCAACGCTGAAACGCTTGTGCTCAGGCCAAAGTACTAATCGAGAATCATCTAGCTTCCCAAGGGCTACGCAGCTTCCCGTTCAGCACCTCCATCACCGCAAATATGATCTCCGACAATGATCTCTACCGACTCGCCATTTTCTTCGGCACTACAGCAATGATTCTCATTGTTCTCTACCATTTTCTCGAAGTCAACGCTGCGAAAGATCCGATTGAAGCTGGCAAGGAGGGAGCCTCAAAGTCACTGTAATTGCAGTATCACGATTACTGCACATTGCAATTTTTTACGAGAAGGGAATATCCAGGTTGCAGCAAAGACTGCTCGGCGTTAAGGAGAACTCTTTGGACGAGCGATTCTGCCTACTCGGAAAGCAGAGCGTGGGTTCGATACAACTAGACCAGGAGGATTACACGGATCTAATGCTGGGAGGTTTTCAGCTATCTGCAATGCAATACTGGGAATCTCTTCCAAGAAATTGTCTCAGTCGACTTGAAGTGAAGGCAACTGGGATAGGGGATTTGATGGTACACGCCAACGCCAGCCTATCACAGATCATATTTGCCTAGCATGAGCTATGCACGCATCCTTAGGCAGATTTCTGCTAAGCAAAGAAGAAACAACACATCTTTATTGGTCGTTTGCTTCCCTCCTTGGAATTGCGGTGGTTTGTACATATATATCTGTGATGAAACTCTGTCTTGTCTGTGCAAACTGTCCCTCTTGATACATGTCCCTATCCGCATTGTAATTGGTGCCAGATGTTCACAGTGTGGCGGTGCGAGGCTTAATGCTACCAAAAGAGACTAGCTTTGGTGTAGCGCCACATCTAGACCTGCGCGCATTGAGCTGATTAGGCAGTAGAGGGCAACAGAAGGAGCAGGAAGCAGCGCCCACCCCGTGTTTTTCTGTGCCTTTGTCTCCATCCTTCCCTTGCCTCCCTCTCCCTTTCAACCTTCACCCAACTTCACTCAACTCCCAACTTCAACCGATACACGCCCACTTCTCAACCCAGCCCAAGCAGTTGCTTCTTACTCGGCCGCCTCAATAACTCTCGTGCGCCTTTATTTCTTCTTAAGTCTTATTACCATATTCTTTTTAACCCCATTCTACATTCGCGACTTGCGTCATCATCGGGTTCTAGTCTTTACCATACTCAATCGCGTCTTTGACACCAAACCGCACGTGTTATTCGATATCTTCTGCTGATTTGACCGACTGTATCAGCTTGAACAGCAGATCAGCTTTTTCCTCGCGGGCCTGTCCTTCTCAGCCCGTCTTTGACCTACTCTTACCGACTTCACACACACACATCATCATCATGTCTGGCAAGCTCGATCAAGCTCTCGACGATATTACCCAGGCCCAGCGCCGTAGCGCTCGCCGCCGACCCAACCAGCGTCGTGGTGCCGGACGCCCTGCTGCGGCTGCACCCGTTGGTGGCATCCAGAAGAGCACCAAGCCCGCACGCGGTGCTGGCACAAAGCCTGCTCCAGCCAAGGCCACTCCTACCAACAGAGATAGCAAGATAATTGTGAGCAATCTGGTGAGTCGCAGACACGGATTTCCCATTGTATTCATATACTAATATTTGAATAGCCTAAGGACGTCTCGGAGCAGCAGATTAAGGTATGTTTCCGTTGCGGCTCTTGAAGCCCTCGGACTTTGTTCGACCTTTTCTCCTTCGCCGCTCTCAATTTTGCCGTCGACGTCGCGTCTGTCCGACCATTTTGTCGACTTAGCCTAGGCCTGGAGCTATCGGACACCCATTCTCCTTCTTTGACTCCGTAAAACCTGGAATATGGTATTATGTCAGAAGTCGAGATCACCCCTGTCGCGCAATGATACTGTAGGAGTCGCCTGGTCAGCGTTCCTCACCTAGGTAGCGCCGACTTTTCAGGGTAGAGGCTTGTCATAACGATATGCGTATTTTACCAGCCAATGGCTAGTGAATTCCTCCGGATGAAACCTTTTGGAATCCCGCAATTGCCTTAGCGAGCAAGCAGTGAGCATATACAGCAGCTATCCCTCACAGATCTTGAGACAAAGTTGTATCGGCGAGAACGAATTCCCTTCGGGGAAATCAGCGGGTTGCTTGTCCATTTTTCAGCATATTGTCGAATATTACACTTGTAGTATACTTGGGCTGGGTCCAAGTTGTGGGTTACTATGCGAATGAGAGCCATGTGGGTGTGGCCTGGTGCGCTTAAACTGATCTCAAACCCTTGCTGGGCTGAATGAGGGCTCTGTCATTGTCTCACTGCTCTGCTTGCTAGCTGTCAACCAACATGATTTCCAAATCCTGACGACGGATTACTCTCCCGGAACTGGAACGACCGAGGCTCGATGACGGAATGACGATTTTTGTTCAACTACACTTCGGAAGACTAACGCTATTTTCCCCCGATAGGAGTACTTTATCCAATCCGTTGGTCCCATCAAGCGAGTCGAGCTCTCCTACGGCCCTAACTCTCAAAGCCGCGGTATCGCAAACGTGACCTTCCATAAGTCTGATGGCGCTAGCAAGGCCTTCCAGAAATTGAACGGCCTTCTTGTCGACAACCGACCTATCAAGGTGAGCTATATTGGCACTTTGAGTCGCATCAGTAACTAATTTGAACAGATCGAGATCGTTGTCGGCGCTGCCCAGGCTGACAAGGTCATTCCTACTGTCAAGACGCTTGCTGAGCGCACCACGTACGTGAAACATATTCCCCCATTCCGGACAACCACTGACCAGTGACATAGCCAACCTAAGGCCCAACCCAAGTCGGCTGCTGCTGACAAGCACAATGCCGGTGCCGCCAAGGGAGCCGCTGCCAAGGGAGCTGCTGGCAAGAAGCGCCGTGGTCGCAACAGCCGTCCCGCGAAGAAGACCCAGGAGGAACTCGACTCGGAGATGGCTGACTATTTTGACGCCTCGGCCGCCCCTGAGGCCAGCAACACTGCTGCGGCTGCACCCGCACCAGCCGCTACCGGTGATGCTGACATGGATGAGATCGCTGTATGTAATGTTGTTCTTGATCTACACAGTAAATACTAACTATGATGCTAGTAAATTCGTCAAAAGCGCCACAACCATGGCATGAGACAATGATAAATTACAAAAATAAGGGACCTGTTATTTTATGGACATTTTGCGGATGGATACGGTAGTTACTCGCTTTAGTGCTGCAGCAGATTGAATCGAAATGAAGAGGAAGAGAGGCCCTCCGAGGTCGAACAGCGGAGTAGCTGGTTTTGCATTTGTTACTGTTTGGTCTCAGTTCTCGCCCTTAACATATCGAACTTTATCAGTTTGGTAGCCATGTCTCAAGGTTACTCAACAGCAACCGAGGGACCTGGAAATTAAATTGTATTGTACAACAGATGGAATAAGAAGCGCTTCATATACGAATCTCCGTCAAGACATGATTACATGCATCCTATAATAAAGTATACGGAGGATTCGACATATTTTTTCCAAAATTATGCTTCGTTGTTGAGGGGGCATCCCAGTCACTGAACCGAGACTGATTAACTCGTTCGTATCTGAGACCGGTCAATCACCGTTGCTCATCCTAGCACAACGCCCATGCCAAGCAAGTCATGAAGGGGTCCAAACGTAGACCTGCCTCAAAGCACGAGCCTTGAAACCACCAGGCTACCATTTTGAAGATCACATTGACCAGATTTTCAACACAATAGTGAACACCGTGCGTGGGCTTAACAGTTTTTCCATTTTTTTCTTCCATATCGTAACAGGCAATGTAGTCTTGACTACATATCCGGAAAAATACGTCTGCCTTGGTACGGCACAACGCCAAAGTTACACAGCCTCATCCTGTACTGTAGTTCAGAAATGCTCCTCTTTGGCAACGTCAAACATTCATAATTGAGTTATTTAGTCCTTCTTCTCGGTGGCAGCAGGTGCAGCGGCGGGTGCGGCGTCCTTATCGTCGCCCTCGAGGGCAGGCATGTCGTCGTCATCATCCTCCTCGTCGAGCTCATCACCAGCGCCCTCGGCACCAGGGATGCCAGCACCGCCACCCCCCAACTTGGAGAAGTCGATACCGCCAAAGTCACCACCCATGTCTCCCATACCAGGCATGCCGCCTATTGAAATTTGTTAGTCACAGGGTTCTGCGAGGCGCAATCAATTGGGATTTGTGATAGACTTACCCATGCCATCGAACTGGGAGAAGTCGTCCTCAGGGGCCTCGTTCTGCTCATCCTCATCAACCCACTTGTCGAAGTCGGTCTTGAGGAAGTGGACGCGCTTGGAGTCCTTGAGCAATCTAGGCCAGTACTCCTCCTTGAGCTCCTTCTTTTGCAGCTTCATCTCAACATTCTTGGCAGTGTGGTTGATCTTGCTCTCAGCGGGGTCGATCTCGCCCCAGAATTCGAGCTCGACATGGTACTTCTTCTTGAGAGTAGATGAGGTGCCGGTGAATGTGAGCTTGGTGGGCTGAAGGTCGAGAGTGAGGCTTTCCTTGGGCACATCAGGGACAGAGATGGTAAGGTAGATGAAGTTCTTGGAGGCGTCGGCGACGGAGGATCGCTGGGCCCAGAGGACTGTGGATGGTCAGCGGGTGAATTACAAGTGAGACTGAGTGTATGCGCAGAATGCGATCAAGATAGCAGCCGTGGAAAAGATTAACGGTAGATTGCATCTCGAAGGCGGCATCGGGAGAGGGAGGGGGGGATAAGAGCTGGGGCTAGGCAGGGACGAGCAATGACATACATACCTTCGGGGTGAACAGTGTCAGACATTGTGAAGGTTGAAGTGAAAGGGTATCTTATCGTATCATGAAGTTGCGTGAGGGAGGAAAAATCAGACCGAGAAGAGAGAGAGGGAGGAAGAGATAAGGAGAAGAAGGCGAAAAGATGTTGCAGATGCAGATGCAGATGCAGCAGAGAAAGAGGAATCGAGACGGAGTGGATGAGTTTTCGGTGGGCGGAGGAGGTGCAGCTTTAGCTTCTGTACCTAGACTAGGTAAGTACGTACGCAGTGGGCAGTACAGTTTAGTACCCAAAGTGAATCGATCCGCCTTGAGGCTCCGCACATTTGTCTGGTCACAGGCGGGATGGTAGAATGTCTAAGAAGGGGAGAGAACAGAGGGGCAATTGATCAGCAGATACCTCAGCTACCGCTGACTTTATAGTGCTATCCGAGGTACTCCTCTACCACAGCTTTTGAGTGCCCGCTCTGACGTTTGCCCGCCCCCTTGAAAGTGGCCAGCTTTTCTCCACTATTACTGGGCTGTAGCTCCTCCTAGAAGGTGCTGGAGCTTTGTCACCTCAGCTGTAGGTTTGCTGTGTACAAGCAGCCAAGAGACGTATCCAGATGCAAATCCAGTGCGATTTTGGCTCAATTCCTAGGCTCCTTGCATGTGACTCGATAACAATTCCCTTTAAACAATAAAAGGCCATTGATTGAAGTGACTCTTTATCTCTGGATTACGGCCGGCATTCGATGGCGGGGTAAGCACATCACGCTGGAACCGGAGGCGAGCCAGTGCTGCTGATCTTAGTGCCAGGTTCCAGGGAAGCTTTCCGCAGACCTCTCACTAAAACCCCTCCGGTCCCTGTTTTTGCTCGTGGACCAATTAAACCTCGGCCTGCCTATCACCTCAGCCTTGAGGCGAGCATCGGGCGAGCCTCACCACCATGACCCACCATCATCAACGACTGGCTGCGGCTGATTCGACGGCATCAAGACGCTTCGAGGTCTGGTAGTACTACGGACAGTTTATTAACAGATTTATCAGCTCGAGAATACACTGTACTGTACCGTACTTGCACCTCCACACGGGTTCTACTCCGCCACTTGGCCATCTTTTACAGTTGCGTCATCGGCGCGGGCATTTCCTACTTCCTTGCCCATCCAACCGCCACCATGGAAACATTCAAATCCCTCTTTGCAAAGCCTGATCCCCAGGCACAGGTACACACACCGGTCTATGCCTGACTATACATCATATTCTAACATGTCTGGCTGTAGATGCACAAATGCAACGCGTTGATGAGGCAAAACATCCGCAAGATCGATCGAGATATCCAGACTGTGAAACAAGTCGAATACAAGACCAAGAACCTCATCCTCCAAGCCGATAAGCGAGCCCAGCGCGATCCATCACGCGCCAAGCAGGCCCAACAGGAAGTTCGCGACTTTGCTCGTGAGCTCGTTCGCGCCCGAAAGACCTCAGCACGCCTCATCACATCCAAGGCGCAGCTCAACTCGGTCCAGATGCAGGTCCAGGAGGCCTTTGCTGTACGAAAGATTGAAGGATCTATTCGAGCGAGTGTCGGTATCATGAAGGATGTCAACTCGCTCATCCGTCTACCGGAACTGGCTGGTACCATGCAAGAACTAAGTGTGGAGTTGATGAAGGCCGGCATCATCGAGGAGATGGTCGAGGACTCGCTTCCTGCTGACGGCGATATCCTTATGGAGAACGAGGAGGCCGATGGAGAGGTTGACAAAGTCTTGGGAGAGATCCTCAAGGACCGCAAGCACCCCACTCTCCCTGTGGCGCCTGTACCGGAGCCACAGAAACCCCAGGAGGAAGAGGAGGAGGAGGAGGAAGACCCAGAAGCTATGATGGACCAGATGCGCAACCGGTTAGAGGCGCTTCGAAGTTAGTGTGCTTTTGGTGATGAGACTTGCTTGGTTAGTTGTTGCTTCAAGATGCCAGTTGTTCTTCGTCATGGGAGGAGTTGGGGGAGTTTGGCGTATCTGCAGTTTTGGCTGCACTCGATCCTACAAAGACTTGTTGAGGACTATAGGGTTGGCATCGCATCGCCCGTAGTTTTCACTACGACGAGATATAAAACCATGTTTCAAATGCTACTTCGACCTATTTGCTGTGGTCACTGTGTGAGGTCTTGGTCCGGCTTCGATCAACTGGGCACTTGATGGGGGTGAATAACATTTCTCCTTCAAACATCGTGCTTGCGATGTTAGCACGTTCTGGATTCTTCAGCTGGCCGTGCTTCGAGTGTCAGCATTGTAGCGTATTGCAGTCTTTGAAAGAGCAATATGAACCTACGGTTTGGTCTTGAAGAGTCACTCAGCAACAGGTCCAAAGCTCATGTGACAACTTCACAAATAGTGAGAGCATTATAAAACGTTCAAGAATTTCATGCCTTCATATGTTCCAATATCAAGTCGAGCTCATTACGAATGCCTCGGGCCTCCTTGGAGGAGGTACCAGCACTCCTGTCCTGCTATAAACGTGTCACTGAATACTGAAACTTGACGTTCTGATGATGATAAGTGCAGAGATGTAAGAACTGCGGAACCCAGCTAGAGCCAGATATCAAGGATACTCCGCCCAGACAAACTTCTTTGTGGAGGAGGATACTGCGTGTTTACTGTGTGCGTGCTTACTTGTCGCTGAGTTGCTCAGAGAGCAAGTGCACGAATCCGATTGTCAACATATATATCGACGTTCAGCTTGTGATGTGCTAGCATATCAACTGTGTGGTAACTGGACCCATCATACCTAATTTCGTCGTACCATTCCTTCTACTATGGAATATTTGTATCCCTAGGGATGGATAATTGGCCACTGTGTCTATACATACACAAGTTCAGCTGCAGTGAGTGATCCGGCCAAGACCTTGGCCAGAACTCAACCTCGACATAATAGGTTCCGGAATAACATATGATCTAGTTTTACGTATGATCCAGGTCTTCGTCTTGTCTAGAAGCCGTCGATGCGGATAACTGTGTGTCCTTTGTTCATTGAGTCTGTGGACAGGTAGCTACGGGCGAAAAGGACAGCATAATCGGATGCCTCTTTTCACAATACTGTGGCACAGCTAGCAAAGATTATATGAAAATGGTATTTGAAAGCATGTTTCTCGTGACTCAGCTCCTTTATCTCATCACATCAACGGATAAACCTTGATGTCAGATGCCATCAAATACTCGATTGGATGATGCCATGTCGGGTCCAACTTGGGAGTTCATCAAGGATATTGACGATTGCGCCTCCAGACGTACTACTATTATCCGCAACGTGTTCAACATATCATGAATGGAAACACACATAGTGGCCTACCCTGAAGCACATATCGCCTCAAGGTGAGCGATGCCCAACCGCCAATACTTCAGAAGCAGTGTGACACGGGGAAACAACTCAAGTCTCGGCAGAATGTTGAGTTACCCGATATCACCGCGGTGAAGAAGGGGAAACAAGCAGGTTTGACCGATGTGTTGTTGTTGTTGTTGTTGTTGTTGTTCAGACCGGATAGTCACATCCGTAGATGGCCTCACTTCACCGCAATCAAGCCGCTGCCACAATCACAACCACAACCACAGCAACCCAATTTGAAAAAAATATCCATCGCCTAAGCTGTGACACCCTGCAGTCACGTCACGTCACGTCACGTCACGTCACAGAATTCAATTAAAAAAATTCATATGTGACTCATTTCCCAAGGACAGCTGCAAGGGACCAGACCAGATATAGCTGCTGTCGTGCAAGTTAGACCCGCCAGCTCAAGACTTTGACGATGGAGAAATGCGTGCCGGCTGTAAGCCAGCGCATATAAGCAGGTCTGTATAACCTGAATATTGGGGAAAGTGCATGCATGAGGGTTATTAGTGTCGTTGCTGTGAGTAAGAGTGTCTGCATGGCTGGTTTCAAAAGGCGGTATGCTCTGGCCGGCTAAAGGGCATGTATGGCTACAGCTACATGTAGCCCATGGCTATCTGAGTCCGATGCGGTGAAGCTTGAGCGGAGCAGGATCTTGAAACACATTGATCGGTGTAGGATAAAGAGCCAGAGAGTCGAGCCAACGACTCGAGATGCATATGCAGCAGGGCAAGGCTGCATGAGAGAACGCACACGCATTGCAGTGCAGTCGAGGGTGTGTTGTTATCTCCTTTACCCGGCACTATCTATCTATATGTTCACTGACACTCAGCATCCATAGCTGACCGCTTCTCGAAGCACGATTCAACAGGGTGACAGCTCACAAACAACATCAACACGAGAGGATTTTAGGAAAAGAAAAAGTATATTCCAATAAATCAGTAGATGAATCAGGAGAACCATAGGGTCAAAGCATAACAGACACCAATTGTTTCCTCCCCCTTACTCAAACATCAAGCAAGGGCAGGAAAAGAAAAGCAAAGTGCCGTCTCGTCTCATATTAGAACTAAGAGGATCTTCCCTCGTGGATCGATCCCTTGGCTGACAATCACCCACCAAACCCTGGGCAGGGAGGATTTGCTTCTGCGTGGGGGGGGGGAGAGAGGAGACCTTGGTGGGATGTGATAACAAGAACGAGGCCAAGTGTGATTTGAGCTAAAGCGGCGGATGCGAGATCATCGGGACGGTACGGCAAGCACCTGATCCGAGCCTAACGCTCTTGCCGCGTGAGACATGCTCTAATCATTATACTGTACAGGGGCGAACAATTCACAACTCACAAGTCCAAAGTCCAGAGTCCAGAGTCCAAAGTGCAAGGAGTTTGTTTGGTTTGTTGGTTATGGCTTTTGCCAGGCGTTGTATCGGCAGTTTGTTTGTTGTATCGAATAGCGGCATGGCGCTGTCGCGACATAGCCCGTCCAATCAGACGCCCCCAAAACTTGAGAGAACAAAAGAGACAACTATCCCTATCCATGGCTTGCGAGGCGTGAGGCTGCAGCGGGTGATTGCTCTAGCTGCTTCGTGCCTGAGCTCCCACTGCAGTTGATGGACCGCCTGTACACCCCCACCCGATATCACTTCAGCAGGTGGCATGCCTCACATGGAGTGATAGATTGGGTGCCCTCTGCCAACACCAACACGGACACCGACAGGGCTGTACTGTATGTATCAGGAGACGGCCAGCTCAAAACACCGAGGCCGACTTCGGATGAGAATACAGCCCAAATTCGACATCACATCTTGGGCTCATAGACGGGGGCGTGTACTGAAGTATCGAATTTGTTTCAATGACGGCATCACAAGGGGCAAATGAGAAGTTCCCGTCATGGAAAACTCATCACACACTTGGGAAATCATGATTCCTCGATGTGAGATTATCATAACGCCTGGTCGCTCAGTAACATGTCTATCATGACGATCAATACTGTTGTTGGAGAGCTCACCTCCCCTCCGAACCGGACCGGAGCAAAACAAAACAAACGAACTGCAGCAGATGCAGCAGTGATGAAATCATCAACTAAATTACCTACCCTTGAGCATCAGTCAATCATAACTGATGATGGGTTATGCGTTTTAAAACTGCCTACCCGGGATTCTCAGGTGATTGATCCCCCAGATGACGAGGCGTTGCTGGCTGACTTATTAGACCCAATTTACATGCTACATGGTAATCGTCATCGCCAGCCTCAGCCTTGGCCCCAGCAACTCAGCCCCGAATAGATACATACGAACTGAGAATGCCTGTAAGAATCACACCGTATGTACCTAGCCGTAGGGGAACCTCACAAGAAATCACCACGTAGCCAAGCAGGCAGCAACGAAACATTGGATTGTTACAGTTTGGGGGCCAAGCCAAGCATCACGGGACCAAGATACGACGATACTGATAGCGTAATCAATCAATCAGACTGCGGAGCACCGGGACGATGAACCTTTTCCAATTGCATGAAAATTCGGGGGCGAGAGATCCGAGCCAATCTCTGGTCAAAACGTGGGGGAATGCGAAAAGTATTAGGGGAGCACAACGCGTAGACATTGCAAGCAGCCGCGGCGTCCGTGTCGCGAATGCAACCTGATGTGATGCTATTCCTAGCAGACGTAACAGTAACAGTGAAGGAGTGAGTGAGTAATTCGGAGACCGTATCATCTCAGCGTCGGCATATCATACCCCGAACAGTGCAGCAATATCATTGATTCATCACCACCACAAAAAGCCACAGTTCGGTTTCGCATACCCTTTCTGCCATTTTAAGCCGGATACCTCGAGATGTGTGAGATTAGCAGCAACACATCATATTCCGACGTACTCCGTACGTCATACTGATCTTCTTTCCGGACATTCTCCACGACGCGGGTTTGGAATCGCGATCCTGGGGTAAATCAGAAGGGATCTGGTCCAGGTTCTGGACGAAAGAGGTAGCCAGCTGCGCTGAGTCATGGCGTAGGCGGCGCTCCCACGTTGTGGCGTACACAAGGTACCCACTCTGTACGTAAGGTAGGTAGGTTACAGGTATACTTCACTTCACACCTCGGTGACATGCTTCGTCTCGCAGGTTCCTTGGCAGTGAGTTCAACAATTGCTTTCTTCGAGGCTGCATCAAATTGAGGAATTTCAAATCAGCTGCGTCGGGATCATTGTTGCTTTGGCCGGAAACAAACAATGGATGTCTCAACGCATGCAGCGAGAGAGCCCTCTGAGAGACAATAACGCGTACAGAGTACGTCTGTCAAAACCTGTTATCATCTGCGACAAGTCTTATTGTTAGCCAGAACCAGAAATCGTAGACATGTTTGATTGATCTCATTAATTAACTGCGATTCAGTTCTTTTGAAACCTACTGAATGTCGAGGAACTCACTGATCAACAGTGCATACTCACCCTGACGACGGCCATTCCGTGGATGATGCATTATCATGATGAATGAAACGTCAAAGCTGTCAATCGCGTGGCAGACTTGACTCAGACTCTGCAAATGGAAGCCCTACTCTGTACTCTGTACACACGAGTCGCTTATTACCCACGTTGCCTCGACAGTGACAGCGTCGGTGCCAGTCTCGGTGACATTCCCTTTTTCCTTAGGAATTCGACATTACACGGCCCCTCCTCCCATTCGCCCGTCACCCAGGCTCTACAGAGTACCTGGAAGGGGGAGTTTCCGGGACCATTATCACTTCTTCCCCAGCTTCGGGCAACTCTACTCGTTTTCCCGCAAGCCACATTCTGCTCGATAGACCTCGGGCCAATTCCGTCCGGCAAAGGTCCGCGGTTAGAATCCGATCTCTTTTAAGAGAGATTGCTCACTCAACTGCTCGCTGCCATCGGCACTCTCCCCGCGGCACCGCAATCGCAACCGCAACCGCAAACACGTGGAAATTGCGAAAGCTAACTCTTCAGTATCGCCACCTAAGAACAGAATTAAAATCCGGGAGGCGTTTCCCCCCAGACCCGAGGTAGCACGGGACAAAGTCCGAGGTTGGAAATATTTTTGAGTTCGGACGTTTTGAATGATTCAGGAGCTGCACCCTCAAGGATGCAATACTGTGCAGAAATTTCTTCATATGACAGATATTCACTGACACTGACGCTTGCAATGATTTCATGACACATGCAGACACGCTTCTACGTTGTGGCTGTCCTTCCACGGCCCTTCCACGGATCCTTCTAGTGTCCACAACTGCATCTTCACCACCACAACTCTATGCCCCAGGCCCAAAGGAGAAGGTGGGCAGCATTTCAGGGTGGCTTCCAAGAAAGAAAAGGAAGCTCTGATGGAAAAATTGACAGAAGCCCCCTCCGATAAGGATCCATCTCTGTCCCATCTCCCTCTCGGCTCTACTTACTCCGAAGCATCACTGACTAACATGCCCCAATATTAAAGGGGGTTCTTTACGTTATGAGCGACTCGTGAATGGAGTCGATCCAATGCCTGTCGGGAGCAACTCAGACATGGCAAGCTTTGGCTTGGGAGAACCCCCGGTCCGGGTCGGAGAACCAGGGCTTCTCACAAGCGGTAGACCTCAAGGGGTTACGGACGCCTCAATCCTATCGCGGCAACGGTAAAGGCAGAAAAGGCTGGTTAAGCCGCCAGGCCGGGGCACGCCAGGGGTTTAATTCTATCCTACAGGCCCTCGGAAGGTGGGAATAGTATTCCGTCCCATGCCGTCCATTCGCCTGGAGTGAGCTAGCAATGGCAGTCCGCCGTCCGGAGCTGGAGTTTTGATTAGAGACGAATCGTCAAAGCAACGCCAAACAGGGCAAGGTAACGCGAGACGAAGCAAAAGCAAAGCGAAGCAAAGCAAAGCAAAGCAAACAACAAAGTTTCAAATGCAGCAGGAGGCCTTGTCCGTGGTGTCGGATACTTGCTTTTGGGCAAGGGTTCTGAGTCGGTTACGTCGTAAGGAATTGTGATATAATACAGGAGAACGTTACAGTACTCCGTGCGCCGGATAAAGTCGCAAGCGAAACCGTGTAAACGGTCGAAGCACTGACCGACTCTTGACTCTTGAGAGACCAAACAATTCTTCAAAGGGGCTTGCGGCAGTACGAGAAGGGCTGGTCTTTCGTTAGTTGAGCATGCGAGACCAGTAAAGCAGCATATCGCGATGCAGACTCGGAAACCGATACAGTGTTAGCTAGGGTGCCTGAGTGCCCGATCCAGCCTTCGATAAGCTGTTCTTTAGTCTTGGCACAGTAAATCCTGATTCAGCATCTTGTCTCTTCCCGCGAGATTCAATAACAAACAGGTACAGTCCCCAGGGGTTACAGATGTGCAATCCCGCGAATCTATAGGTATATTTGCCACAGCTGAATTGAAACGGGCCAACAAGAGTTAACTAACATCAGTATATAGATGGAGATAATTCTGGAGTGATCAGCAAGTACTCTGTAGATCAGGATAGATTGGCCACTGAATTTCTTAGTAAGAAGTACCGATTTTGCATTTGTAACCCCTGGCTGGGGGCTGTAATTATACGACAAATGAATGGATTGATGACGTTGGCTTCCTTGGCTTGTCCTTGAGACTCTTATTGCAAGCATTGTCGCATTAATCATCGTTATCAAACTCAAAAATTCCCCAGACGCCAGAACCCAATGGCGACACGGGTCACCCCCCCAGCCAGCGGGATATCTAGGCTAGGGAGGAAAGAAAACTCAGGCCTTGACCCTAAGCGATGAAAATATTAGGTAAATCTAGCCTAGGCTTAGGGGACTATTTGCTAGGTTTATTTTGACACCCTATATCAAGGTTCTGTGTTTTCTTGCCCACTGAGGCCAGGGCTGCTTGATCTGGCCTGGCCTGGCTGCTGTGACTTTAATGACCGATCTCTGACCGTAGCACTGGGAATTTGGGGTTGGAAACTTGGAACTTGTCAATCTCGGGACAGCACCCGGCCGCCCGGACCGCTGTAAGGATCTCATAGCTGTAACCACTAACAAGAACCCAGAACCCAAGGTCCAAGGGCCAAGGGCCAAGGGCCAGGCTCAAAAGGTCCACCTCAGCGAGATTGCTCGGGATGGATTTCAGGTGTCAATTATTTGAATTGCAGTGAAAATTCCCTCCTTGTGCCAAGGTGGAGTTATATTAGGTAACGTGAGAAGAATTCTTCCATGGAATCTTCCCAGTCAAAATGGAAGGACAATCTTGTCGGCGAGTAATGTGAAGCTGGTGTTTCCCCAGACCCGGCATTATACGGAAAAGAATGGATCCTGGGAGTGGCTTGAGTGAAGGAGGAAATAAATGGCGGTGGAGGAGGAACCACAGAGATAAGGTAAGGAAATTGGAGGTTTGCCATGACGAAGGCATCGCCAACGGCGCAAAAGGCGCGGAGAAAAAGGACCCTGATACCCATATCTGACTCATCTCACGAGTTGTTCCCGCAGTCCTTCGGTCGATCACCGAACAAACTTGATCGCCGGAGCCTTTCTTTTCTACCTTTCTCCTCCTCGGCGAGCATGAATTGCGTGCTGTGTTGTGCTGCCTCGCGGATAAAGGTGGAGTGAGGCGGGAATACGCAGGGTCTTTTCGGCATTGCCTTCACACTGTCGATGGTGCAATTGAGGACCAGAACCACTGGAACCACTTGTATCTCCAGCGATCAACAGGCTAGAGAGCTGCTGTGAATCCAGACGGCCAAACAAATCCATTATTTGCAGGGTTCACTACGGGCCAGACCATTAATCATGGATATCACTGATCAGCAGCAGCTCCTCTGTCCGATAAGTAGATCTATCAACGTTCTGGGCTGCTCGCCTAGGAGCAAAAGCCCCTTTGGGCAGCTCCTGCGACGACAACTGCGACAGCTTCAGACTCTCACAGCTGTGTTTGGTTCGGAGGGGAGGGCGAGGGCTCGAACTGCAGATCATTTCTTAGCCAGAGTGCGGAGAAGCTCTTATGAAGCTGTCTCACTAATCCTCAGGCGAGCAGATCCGACAGCTCAAGCTCACCAATCTGATCTCTTCCGACTCACAAGCGACCGCACTAGATTCGGATCACAGCTCTGAATGCACCTTCGTAAATGTGTTCTGGGGCGAGACAAGCGCCGAGGGAGACTCAGTAGTTCAGCCGAGCGCCAACGCCTTTCGGCGAGGCGTAAAGGCTTTTCACAGTCAAGGAATTAAAAAACTGAATATAAATTGATGCTGTACTGGAGAAAGGCCGAAAGGATTACAAGGGGAGACCGCCACAAGGTGGAGAAGAAGCCACAAAAGCGGCTTCTACTGTGGAAGCGGGTCTCCGAAGAATACGCCGGCGTATCGCATGTGGAGAGATTGAGAGAAAAATCACCAGGTCTAAACCGTTGCCAAAGGTAAGCGAAACCGTATTGCTTTGTGTAGATGGGGAACAATTGAGAAAACTCTTCACTTGTTTTTCGGTTCTATCCAAGATTCTTACTTCTCCCACCGAATTTTAAAATTGAATATTGTGCCCAGTGGCTAGTGTTAAACCCACAACAG
>VYWZ01000639.1:0-28739 GCA_008711595.1 Fusarium xyrophilum | reverse complement strand
ACTCGCTTATCTGACCTACTCGCTTATCAACCACGTTATAACATTAAGACTTAATATTAAGGTTAGTTATTATATTCTTTAGTGTAGTATATGGCATTATATATTATAACATGCTGAAAAACAAGCATTATATTGTGTTATATAAGACCCTGTTGGCTATACCTTGCGTATTACCTATTGAGATATTTGACTTTTCCATGTCGAGATGCGGATCATCCAGATCTTCACACTTGAAACTCAAATGCGAAGGCATTTCGAGAAATGCTTGCATCACCCGGGCTTTGATATTTCTTCATCCTATTAGTATATGCAAAAAATTACCGCGACAACCTACTGAAGATATTCAAGCGTGGCATGGGTATCGTTACCAAGTGCCACTTCTATCACCTCGTCAAAGACATGCGCCATCAAGTAGCGAGCCTGTATGTAACTGTTGCTGGAAATCTCACCCTCCGTGTTCTAGCCCCTGTCATCGAGTGCGTTACACCCTTCTATCAGCGTGTCCTCTGTTACCATACAGCTATCTGTCAAGTCCAAGGGCGGCACTGATGAGCAATAGCGGCGACTTAGAAGTGGTGGCCTACCAGTAAAGGAGACCTCGGATTTGTCATTTGCAAAGATGGAGCTGTAGAGTAAACGTTTATGTTCCACACAAAATGAAGACTTTTGGGGCTGTGTTTGTGGCCTGGATGCCTCTCCCGAAGCATGAAGGCCCAAGAAAAGCAGCATCGAAACACATAGACTGTGGGAGTTCCAGTATACAGGGCCTGAAAAGTTAGTGCAAGATACTGGACCTCATAGTGAACTTACTAGCATCGCAAAAAAAACCATTGTTCCAAGAGCTGCATGTCGTCGACAGAGATCAAGGAGCATATTGTTGCCAGCTGTAAAACGGCGCGCTATCTCAATGTAGTAGTGTATATGATCGTGCGAGAGAACAGATGACCGCTTGCTTTCAACCCACTGAAGCAGACGATGTGTCAGGGTGGATATCGCATCTGAAAGACCTTCGAGATGAGCCCACAGAAGCCTTATCGATTCCCATCGGATGTTTGGCCCACAGAACTGGGCTATCCAGTCATCAAAACTATCAAAGGTATCGTTAACAGGCTTTGAAGCGTTGCGGCACAGCACATCAGCAACCTGCTCGTCGAAGCATTCACCGCCCTCAAAGCTTTGAAAAAGTTGCCGCAGAGACTTAATGGTTCTTGATACAGCTGTGAGACCAACTCGTGGTGTTTTCAGGACCAGGTTCGTCGTGGAATATCATATGTGCTTCTGGTCGTCCCGGAAGACACTGTAGTACAACAAGGCACATTTGCTGTGTTGGCAAGCGCAAACTGCGTAAACAAACTTCATCGCTTCCAGGGCTTGCTACCTCTGAGCTGAGAAATTCAGACCCTGTGTCAGATAGAAATAGACTCTCTCGAGCTCCTTGAAAGACCAAGTTGTAGCTTGTAAAACCGAGGTAGCCTGGACTGAATGCGTAGTCTTGTGTCATCGGCTTGGCAAGTTGTGGTGAGAGACCTGGACTAGACTGAATCGAAGCTTTGACTCGTGATGCTGATGATGATGCCGTGTAGACACAATTGTTAACAACTTGGAAAATACGACCTGAAGATAGCTCTCCAGCCTTCAGCCAAGACGTTGGTACAGAAAATGATGAAGCTCTAAGCGGTCGTCGGAGTCATAATTGACAATTATTGTCGGGTCAGCATGAGTGCCGATTTCGGCTTCTAACCAACCAAGGAGCTGGGTTTAATAAACATTCATATCAAATAGTTTACTCACTACATCTCCGCTGGATCCATTAAAGCACCTATTCCTCGTATTTAACTGCCTTTGGCTAAGTGAATGTAGATAGACCGACAAATTTCAAAACAGTCATTGAGGCTCCGTCATCATGGTCTTCAGACACGATGCAGATAGTCTGAAGCAGGTTTCTGGGGCTATTACCACGGGATATTATGAAATCGTCAGAGAGTGAACAAATATATATGCAAGAATGTTGTCTAGAAAAAGATGTTGTTTCATAATCTTTACCCCGTCGTTCCATAACGGTTATCATGACCAGTTTAGTTGGAACTGGGCAGACAACACTACAGGACACTACATAATGTTATTACTCATACATTCAAGCGTTTCCTAAGTTCACATGATACTTTTTCTTTCAAGATATAAAGTTAGGTTTCTATTATTCTCTTTTCCTACCTAGGTAGGTAGCCTAAGGGAGGAAAGAAAACTCAGAACCTTGATTCTAAGCGACAAAAAGACTTAGGCAACTTAGTAGAAGTTCAGTATAGGCTTAGGATTCCCTTTGCTAAAGTTATATTGACGCCCTATATTAATGTCTGATGTTTTCTTGCCCCGAGTGTAGTGAAGCTATCATAAACCCACTATAAACCTTGCATACTTTTAGCGTCGCACATGCTAAAAAGTGGCGGGGCCTTTTTTTTAGTCCAAATTTTTTGTTGCATTGAATGTTCTCTCGATTCAACCACTTCAAGACATTCGCGACAATGGGCAAAAAGAGCTTCAGGGTGCGCATACACTTGACGCAACACCCCAATTGTGACCTATACTGACAACACCACAGGGAAAGAACAGAAATGGAGGCGGTGGCGGCCGAGGTGGTGTTAGCCAGGATAGAGGTGGCTGGAGAGATTATCCCGCCATTTCCAAGAAGAACGAGAAGCTACAGCGCTTCTATGACACCCTCCTTCAGCTGCCAGAAGAGGAGAAGAACGACTACTGGGAGGCTCTCAGACGTGAGCTTCCTAACAGCTTCAGATTCTGCGGCTCTAAAGGGTACATTCTGTCGCCATCGCTCGCGTAACGCGAAATCTGTCTGCTAACCTCGATGTTCTTTCAGTCACGCCCTTCTTGTCAAGAGCCTTCTCCAGACCAGATATATCCCCGAGATCGTCAAGATCGAGCATCAAGATGGCCGGCCTGTTGAACCTCCCCAGCCTGTGCCCTGGTACCCCGACGAGCTTGCTTGGTGGATGACTACCCCCAAGAACGTCGTTCGCAAGTTCCCTCCCTTCGCCGCATTCCAGAAATTCCTCGTCTCCGAGACGAGCGTTGGAAACATCAGCCGACAGGAAGTCGTCAGCATGATCCCCCCTATGCTGATGGATCTCCGCCCCGGCATGACCGTCCTTGACATGTGTGCTGCTCCTGGAAGCAAGGCGGCGCAACTGCTCGAGATGATTCACCAGGGCGAGGAGGCCCGTGTGCGCAAGGTTCTCCGATCCTATGCTCAGGAAGATGGCCTGGATCTTGGTGCCGAGACTACAGATGAGATTGAGGCCGACCTCGAAGCCGACCCCAGCGACGCTGGACGGGCTACTGGAATGCTTGTCGCCAACGACTCGGATTACAAGCGCGGACACATGCTTGTCCATCAGCTCAAGCGACTCTCTTCCCCTAACCTTCTCGTCACGAACCACGATGCTACCCACTTCCCTTCGATCAGGCTCCCTGCTAAGGATGGCAAGAAGCCAACCTACCTCAAGTTCGATCGCATCCTGGCTGATGTCCCTTGCTCTGGTGACGGAACTCTGCGAAAGAATGCCAATATCTGGAAGGATTGGCAACCCGGAAGCGCTCTTGGCCTGCACCTCACACAGATTCGAATTCTGGTCCGCGCTCTCCAGCTTCTCAAGGTTGGTGGCCGTGTCGTGTTCTCTACCTGCAGTATGAACCCTGTGGAGAATGAGTCTGTGGTTGTCTCAGCCATTGAGCGATGTGGCGGTCCTGCGAATGTTGAGATTGTCGACTGCAGCAATGAGCTGCCCAACCTGAAGCGATACCCTGGAATGAAGGACTGGAAGATCATGGATAAGAGTGCCCGTATCTGGAGCTCCTGGAGGGAGGTTGAGGACTTTGCCAAGGAGAGCGCCGACGGTGTTATCCCTGGACGAGTCGTCGAGACCATGTTTCCCAGACTTGGAAGTGCTGAATGCGCTGACCTACCTCTTGAGCGCTGCATGAGAGTATATCCTCACATGCAAGACACTGGTGGCTTCTTCATCACAGTCTTGGAGAAGAAGTCTGAGTTCAAGGCTAAGAACGAGAACGAGTCGAAGGAGACCAAGCCCGCCAAGACTGAAGAACCCGCTGAGGCCACTCCTGCTGAGAAGATTGCTGAAGAGGCACTTGCCAAGGATGAGACCGAGGTGAAGACTGAATCTAAGACTGCTTCTGCTTCTGCTGAAGCTACACCCGCCAAGGCCGAAGACAAGCAGGAGGTTGTTGCTATGGCGGATGCGTCTACTAACGGTAGCAAACGACCTCTCGAAACTGAGGATGCTCAAGATCAGCCCGCTAAAAAGGTCAAGACTGAGTCTACTGAGCCCTCAGCTGCTGCTACTCCTGTTACTCAAGTGGCACAGGAGGGCAGCAAGCCTCGCCGAAACGGCCCCGTCGAGGAGGCTTTCAAGTACCTAGACGTCTCACACCCCACCGTCCAGAACATTAAGGAGTTCTATCATATCTCTAAGCGCTTCCCTGATGATCGGTACATGGTCCGAAACGAGATGGGTGAGCCTGCTAAGGCCATCTATTACACCAGCGCACTCCTCCGCGATATTCTTATCGAGAACGAGGGCCGTGGCATCAAGTTCATCCATGGTGGTGTCCGCATGTATATGAAGCAGGACGCTCCTTCCGCTGATGTCTGCAGATGGCGTATTCAGGCTGAGGGTATGCCCATCCTCCAGGGTTACGTCGGCGAGCCCCGTGTCGTGCACCTCCACAATAAGGAGACCTTCCGCAAGCTTCTCATCGAGATGTTCCCTCGCATCAACGATGGCAAGTACGAGCGCTTCGACGAGATCGGCGAGCGCGTCCGAGATATCGGCATGGGTTGCGCTGTTCTCCGCGTTGAGCCTGACGGCACAGACCCCGACTTTAGAGAGCGGATGGCTCTCCCTCTCTGGAAGAGCATCCACTCCCTCAACCTTATGCTTCCCAAGGAGGATCGATCTGCTATGTTACTACGCATCTTTAATGATACATCCCCACTCATCGACATCGCCGCGCAGAAGAACCAGAAGGCCGTTCAAGACGACAAGGAGGCCGAGGTTGGTGATGATACCAAGGAGGAAGTGGAAGTTTCGGATCTTCCTCCGCCCGAGGAGCCAGCAACGGAGCCAGTAGAGGCTGAGGAAGAGAAGATGGAAACGGCTTAAAAATGGGTCAATGTACAATTGCTTTACATTGTTTTGGTGTTGTTACGGTTTGAATCATGATCAGGGATGAAATGTTGATACAAATGGTATAATACAAGATGTTTCCGAACTTGGCCTACTCGTCTAGTAATCCCACAGTCCAGTGCACAACTCTATCCACGCCCTGGCCATTAATTGCGCTCACTGGAATAACGGCACAGTCTTTCGTCCAAGCATCTATTACTCCGCTTGGATGCGGCTTTCCGCCTTTTGTGACACTATCAAGGTATTGTTTTAATTCCTTGAAGTTTTCTTGTGTCTCTGGCAAGTCAGCCTTTGTTGCAACGACAAACCATGGCTTTCCAGCAATCTGTAGTCCTGGCTTTGAACTGTAATCTTCTTCATCGTTCGCCATACCTGGGGACAGATTCATATGACCGTCCGTATCAGACGTGACATCCCAGTCAATGTGTGACTCGATTGCGCGGTCGGCCTCTTCTTCATCACGCATTTGTGCGTATAATCCAACCTCACGCCATAGTGACTCCAAAGCCTTGACTACATTGCCGGCAGACAGATCAATGACGAAAGCGAGCACACCAGCGCGTTCGACATGGCGTAAGAAAGCAATGCCTAGGCCACGGTCAAGATGCGCACCTTCAATCAAACCAGGAATGTCAGCAATTGTGAATCGAGTGCGTGGTTCGGTGTCGACTGCTTCGGGCAGACCCAGTTGAGCAGGATAGCGGCGATAACTCTTGATTAATGGCCGACCAGAATACTTGTCAAGAACAACCGTGCCGATATTGGGCTGCAGCGTTGTGAAGGCCCAGTTGCCCACTCTAGTACGGCTGTTTGTGATGGCGCGAAGGAGGGTACTTTTTCCAGCATTAGGAAGGCCGACGAGACCGACGTCGGCAAGGAGCTTGAGCTCAAGCTCAATCTTCATGGTAACAGCCTCTCCACCTTTGGTAGCAAACATGGGCCGAGGATGCGCCCTGGATGTGAAGTGGGGGTTTCCCAAACCGCCGATACCTCCAGCTGCGAGAAGGATTGGCTTTGGGGTAGGGCGAGATAAGTCAAGGTGGATGGTGGGAGGCGGTTGTTCAAGAAGTCGAGTTCGTTTAGGCAATTGAGGAAAGATGGTTTGTTTGATGTCAGTCTTAGACAGTCCGGGATACAAAAGCCACTTGCGACGCTCAGGATCCTGATCGCCCTCCTCATTCTCCTCTTCGACCTGATCGCCCTCCTCCTCCTCTTCGTCGCGCTCCTCGTTCTCTTCTTGCCTCTGCTTTCGCTCCAGAGCAGCCATAAGTTCCTCCCTTCTCTTTTGCTTCTGCTGAGCGCGCCACAAGCGCATATCCATCTCTTCGTCGAGCACCGGATCCTCACGCTCAATTTCACGGACTACTGTTCCCACAGGCACAGTTATAATGATATCCTCTCCTCGCGTTCCACTCTTTGCGCTTCCCTGTCCATGCTTGCCTCGACCGGCTCGAACAAATCGCTTCCGTGCCAACTTATGCAGCGAGGTTTCGCCATGCGCCGCTTGAATGTAGACATTGCCGCCGTGACCACCATCACCGCCATTGGGAGGGCCCTCAGCAAGGTATGCTTCACGCAAAAAAGAAATACAGCCGTTCCCACCTCTGCCAGCATAAAGAGTTAAGAAAGCTTTGTCCGAGAAACTAGGAGACGCATAGTCGTCCGGAGCAGGGTTTAGTCGGGACTCCGGAAGGTCGTTTATGGTGGAGTTGAAGCGATGTCGGAGAGCTGCTGTACTGGCGAGAGTGTGTCTTAACAGGAGTATCGAAGGGTAGAGGAATGGTAGGAGCGTCGAAGACATAGCCGGGCACCGCGGAGCCATAATAAAAGAATTGTGCGACAATTCTAGTGTAGAATTGAAGCTGTTATGTTGAATATCTTTTGCTCATGTCTTACCTTGAGCTTGGTCGAAATTTTGGGGTTGCTGATTAGATAAGGTCCTTGTGTGAGTTTTTGATTTAAACATAACAAAGCAGATGATGGATGAGATAGACTACCCAGTACGAATACAATTTCCTGAATTGATTAGGCAAGGCTAGAGTTTCTGTGCAATTATGTTAGCAGGTATACTATCAAGCATCGATTGCTCTCTGGTAATTTGATCTCAGCCAACATGGATTGGATCTCATCATGAAGTGGTTTTCGTGTAAGTCCTAAAAAGGAAAGAGAACTTCAGTGCAGAGCAAGGCAACCGCCGGCTTGGATCCATGCCTCAGGTCTCAGCTAGGACTAACGAAGGAAGGCAGTGCTAAGAGTTTCAAAGCCTGTTTCTCTCCTCATCTGATTTCTCCTTTCTAACACTCACTTTGTGATACCTTCAATCTTTCGCCATGTCAACATCTCGTCCCTCCGACATGTCGCAGCAAGTTGCCACTAACTACGGATAGGCCATCTCTGTAGCTCACGGACCTCACTTCCGGCGCTCCATGAGGGAAACGTCCACCCACGCGCTGTACAAATGCGCATGCGATTTCCAACATACTACTTATTAGTTTCTGATGTTTATGCTCAATTTACCGACCGATACATAGCCAACGGTTTGAACTCTATTCAGCTCTCTTTCGACGACGCTCCCCTGTCCGTTCGTCTCCCTCGCCCCGACGAGATCCTGCAGCTCACCTAGAATGGCCCGTTACTGGCGTCCATTTCTATTTGACCAGCATTGGGCTAGCCCCAGCTTCCCGAGCTTAACAACAAACGCCAGCTGACACCAAAATGCGGTGAATCGGTGTTGCAGCAATGGATAAAGCCAGCAGAGCCTCTTGTGTGTCTGTGGTCAGCCTTTCAGTGTTCCCTCGCCGTCTTCTTCGCTACTGGGATTCCTGACGACCGGCCTTACCTTCATTCGTCGACTCTTGATAGATGCTCACTGGCTTACCACCGTCAACCCAACCGATGACCCCATTTGTCACACCTGGCTGTCTCCTGCATTCTTTGAACTTCGCCAGTCGATCCAGCTCCAGTCTCTTCTGCCATAAATTATTTCACGTCAAGCCTCACTCAATCTTTCTCGGTCAACTCTCGTCTTGACTGTTCTTTGACGTCCCACCCACCCCTCCATCTGGTGTACTACCTACTGCTTGTCAACAGCACCCTTCCTAGCAGAAAGCACATGAGCCGCACAATCACCCAACGACAGTTCGCCGCCATCGACCCCTCCCTTTTACCAGTTTGAAGCCATTGGGCCAGCCTGCATACGATCCGTGGTCCCGCATTCGAGCCACGACTGTAGACGTGGTCGGCCTGCTCTCATTCGATCTCTCCACATAGCTTCCTTCGCTTACCCACGCGACTTCTTCCATCTCGCTCTTCAGTTTCTCCCTCCATTTCCAGCTTGAGCCCCGAGAGCTGCTGGTGCTTGCAGTGCAGCATACACACGGCTCCAGCGAAACAGCTACTCGCCTCCCAAGCTGGTTCTCGACGGGCAAACCAGACCATTTTGCAACCCAGTGTCGTTATCTCCTTACCGCCACGCCGTCAATCGACTTTAACACGGCTCGTGCCTTTTAGCTAGGTCCGTCTTAACTTCTCTCTGTCATCCTTATCCCTACCTCCTACCTCCCTCCCCATTCCTTGTCTTCTCATTGTTCAATCTCACTGTTGCTGGTCTTCTCTCCCGCACATACAACCCTATGAAAGACGTCTGCGGGGTTGGAGGGGGATCTCACGCTGTTGTTATGAGTTGACCGTAGATGAATATTGTTTTTCTGGCCATCTCTTGCACTACGCTTACCCACTCTAATTGGTGTAAACCAATTCGCCCCGATATCACAGCTAAGATGTTTCCCAGAAGTTATCCCTACAGTGGTAAGTCTGTTTTCAGGATGGATCCTGATTGCGCGATATGCCACGCTCCGGCCAACATGGCATGCGATTGTGAGGCTAAGGGCCTTGACGTTGCTATCAAACAAGCCGAGGATCGCATGATGCGGTCGATATACAATGAAATACGGTACATAACTTTGCCCTTCCATCACGCTGCGTAGCAGTTCTGACTGTCAATTCATAGTTCTTGGGTCCGAGGACACGCACAAGACTACATACTTGAATACTTCCGCCTCCTAACTGATCAACGAAAAACTGCCCATGCTGCGCATATAGACCGAATTACTGCCCACGCCTATCACTACTACCACGCAGAGCCTCACCCCACACAACTTGCGGAAGCGGAAGCGTCCCTCAAACGCGGCATTGACGAAGACTGGCAAGCGAGCGTACAACGGTATCCTGAAGTTTTGGAATATTTCTTTGGACTTGTTGAACTCACCCTACCGGCGGAGGATGAACCGGCTGTAAAGGAACCACCATTGGGCTCGTTATCAAACTCGCGAAAAGTGAATCGTCGAAGCGGTCCTGCTCCTCCCGGTGCATCTGCTGTAGTAGCACCTCCAGGATATCGTGGTGATCCAGGCCAGATGCATCCACAGGAGCCTCCCATGCCCCGACCCGATCGCCGAACTCCCGGCCCTCAAATGAGGCAGCCTAACTTTCGGGCTATCCCGCCGCCAATGCCGGGTGCCTATAATTTCACTCCTACACTAAGCGACTACAACTGGCCAATACGTTAATTGTGAGCATCTATCCAGGTGCTGAGTATGCTACAAAAATCCATATTACGATTTCTACGAACATCACGACAATTGCATAAGTAGGGCGTGGAGTATTACTGGCCTGGCAGACCACGGTGGCACCATTACTGGGGATTTTGAAGTTTGGGCTGACGTTGCCATTTGTGCTTGAGTAGAAGCTTTCCCTCTGGCATTTTTTCTTTGGAGTAACTGGGGTAAACAAAGTTTGGCGATTTTGTCTGTATCTGAAATTACAAATACCACGCCACTGAAGGCAAAATTATGAACGACACCACGACTTCCTTTGCCTCTTTGACATGCACCACGGCGAACAAAGCCATGTCTTGGTTGGACGTGTGGCAGACGGTGCGAAAGATGGGCACGCATCCGAGGCAGTCAAGGTCATGGCGATAGGTCGAACGGTGTGAGCTAGGTTATGCAAGCTCATGCCGGCGTTTCCAACACATCATCTGCTGCAGTAAGACGACACTCTACTGTGCATACATCGTTACGTGACCAGGTCTTGGCCGACTGCATACACGCATGCACACAACAGGAAAAACAGGCAGAAAAGTGTAGACCTAAAGAGGCACAGTAGTATATGCCCGACCCCAGGCTCAGCCCAACTAAAACTTCGATGCAGGTTTACATGAGCTCATCATGTCTGAGCAAATCTGTCCATGAGCGGCAATAAGCAATTAACCCGACCCTAGGGTTTGGATCTACGGGGAACCCGATAACCGAGTCTCATGTTACGCAACTTTAAATGACAAGAGATGCAATGCATCACGAAGCTGAACCAACTTTTTGTCATTTTCCTTGCGCATGACTTTAATAAGAAGTTGCGCCTCTAATTACAAAAACAGCACAAAAAAGCGCTTCTTAGATTCGAGCATGTGGCGTTGAAAGAGGGGGAGAAGGGATGTATGAAGCAGGAAGTAACTCGGGCAATAAAGTTGGTGGGCAAGACAACTTTGAATAACGTTTGATGTAAGCTCAACGCTTGATTCGGTATGCCGAGTGGGCGCCAGGAGAATCCAACAGATCGGAAAGGACGAGGACAATAATGTCAACTAGGGCGAGGTAGAGAGCGCGCAGGAGGAAGTTGTAAGCCCAAGGAGCATCGACGGTATGAGATGTTACCGACGAGCAATCGATGCTGCTATAAGAAGGAAGTTTACGACTCCTGCTTGTCGGCAATAGAAGTCTCCTTCAGGTCAGCAGTGGTCTGCTCAACCTTGTCGCCATTAGCCTCAGCGGCCTCGAGTTCGGCGATCTCCTTCATAGCCTTCTCAATGTTCTGAAATAGTGATTAGCATGGTCTCTTCACAGGCGCTTTACGAGATTGATGACTTACACGCTGCGTCTGGTCCTTCTGGTCCTTGTTCCAGAAATTGAGCTTGGCACGGACCTTCTCAGCAACAGCAGGGATATCGGCAGCACTCATGGGAGGGTCGATACCCATGGCAGCACAGTCCTCGACCACAGCTGGGGGAACGTTGAACTTGTTCGATGAGCCGCCGTGAACAGTCTTCTTGCCCTTCTTACCCTTCTTCACCGCAGGGGCGTACTCCTCATCACGGTCTTCCTTGCGAAGGAGTTTGGTGCCCTTGAGGCCAGACTCGTCAACGCTTCGTTGGACCCGAGCACCAAGACCCGTATCGACCATCAGAGGGCCCTTCTCAACCTTGTGGTTAGGATCGAGGAATTGGAGCAGGCTGTTGGCGCGGCGGATCTCGTCTAGGTAGGCAAGGTCGCTGGCATCACCCAGACGACGCTCAGCCTCAGCCTTCTTTCGCTCTTGGCGGTAGCGCTCCTGCTCAGCCCTTTGCTTCTCGCGGTAACGCTCTCGAGCCTCACGGTCGTAGGCCTGATATGCCTTCTTCTGTCCGTAATAGTCATCCTTGAGCTTACGGATGGCGGTGTACTTTTCCTGCTTCTCGGCCTGGAGCTTGGAGCGCTCATCACGGAGACTGGAAAGACCCTTGTAAGCCTCGTCCTGCTCGGCCTTGATAGCATCGATCTCGGCCTGGATCTTGTTGTACTGGTCGGAGAGAGCCTTTTGCTCAGGGTCGTCCAGGCTATCCTTGATCTCCTTAATTTTGGCGCGGATGTCATCGATCTGCTTCTGGGAATCGTCAAGCTGTCCGAAGTTCTTGCGCATCTTGCGGAGACTGGAGATGTCTGACAAAGCCTTCTTTTCGTCCACCAGCTTCATGGTGCCGGAGTTGACCTGCTGGTCCAGACTAGCAATCTGGCGGTCGAGGTCCTCGAGGCTCTTGAAGGGAACCTTGCTCTTCGCAGCCTTTTGCTCATTGATACGGCTTCGGACTTGCTCATCGAGACGCTTGATCTGGTCGAGCTTAGTAGAACGGGCGTTGTTTCCGCCAGCCTGCTTCTGTCGAATCTCGTTGGCCTGAGCAATGAGCTCTTGTCGTCGCTTTTGGGTAGGGTTGGGCTGGTCCTTGTTCTTGTTGGGCATAGCAATCTCGATCTTAGCCTTGACAGCGGCCTAGAAGAGTATAATTGTTAGTTGATGTCGACTCTAATAGTTCCAGCTCATGAGGCCACAGATGTGGGATCTGGGTCGTTCCAAGCCACATTTTCAAAAGGAGGGGGGTTGAGCAAGATCTTACCAGACGGTCCATTGAAGCCTTGTGCTCCTTCTCAGCCTTTGCGAGTTCCTGCTTAAAGAGATTCTCATCGGGCTTGGCAGGTCGAACATTAGCTTGCTTGTCGGCCTTGTCCGCCGCAGGAGCGGGAGAGGTAGCGGTTTCGGCCATTGCGATGAGAGGAGAGTACAAAGACGAGAACCAAGATGAATCAATGAGAGGACAAGAACCAGGAGCGAGATTGTTCGAGGATAAGTGAAAGGGCGAGGCTTAGATTGAGCAAAGTTCGACACGTGTTGTCGAAAAGGAGGAATAAAGCTAAGGTAAGGTATAGATAGGTAGGTAGTGCAAATGCAGTCTCGACCAGTGCAATTTCTATCACCTTCTGCTTCTGAGGTAAAGTTCTAGACCCGTGTCTCTTGCTGTGAATTCTCGGGGCAGGCCCGTGCGCCCCTGAGCTGTCTCTCTTTCCATTTGTCTCCCGTCGCTCAGTATTACTGTACAGGCAACTCACTCTTTGGGCTCTCTTTTTGCTCCTTCTAAGGGTGCCCCTCCCTTGGGACTCGGGTCCTTCCCCTTAGCGTAGCGTTCGCGCGTTCGCTGGAAAGACCACTGAGCTTCACTGGTAGACTGGCGCGTCCCAGGTCCAGGGGTTCGTTCCCGCCCCACCTTCCATGATCAAACTCACCCTCTCGTGGTGGCTGATACAGGAATAAGTGGCGGTGCGCGGCGTATATCAAAATCACATGACCCTTTCAGTGCTCTGACCCGCTCAAAGAAGTTGGACTTTTGCGGCGACGATGCAAGGCTGAACGAAACATTTTTGACGACGCTCGCGATTCCGATCTTTTCTTTTTGCCTTTGTTACATCCACCACCAACAACACCTCTCGAATCGCATATCACACCCGCTACCATGGATATCGATCACGTTCCCACTGACGCTAGGTCCAAGGAGGTTGTTCGTCTTTGGCGAGCATGGAGGACTATCCATGAGATGGTCGCGGACCGAGTACGTTTGTCCTAACAGTCCTCTTGCAGACTTTGAAGGAGCGCGCACCACTTCCGACTGTGCAGATTTTCTGTAATAAGCATACGACTGACATTTAAAAGGAATACGAGCTCGCTGAAGAGGAAGTCAAGATCTCTCTCGACCGCTTCCGCGGCGAATACTGCAACCCCGACGGTTCCATCAAGTAAGACCGGCTATACTTGCGACATCACAAAGAAGCCATGGAACTAACAGCCCGAATATAGCCGCGCCAAGCTTCAATTCTCGGCGCGTCCCAGCGAGAACATGATCCGCAAAAACACACCTCCCGTGACAGCAGCCAACCCAAATCCTAACCCCGGCGCCGACTGCGGTCCTGTCTGGGTTGAGTTCCTAGCTGATAAGACTTTCGGCGTTAACCAGATTCGACAATTTGCCAAATATGTGATCACGAACAACTACAAGACTGGCATCATGGTAACACACGTTCCTCTCTCACCCGCCGCCCGCAAGACTCTCCAGAGTGTCGAGTCCGTCGCTAAGATCGAGTGCTTCCTCGAGGATGATCTTCTTGTCAACATTACCCACCATGAGCTTGTTCCCAAGCACGTCTTGCTCTCCCGCGAGGAGAAGCTCGCTCTTCTCAAGCGCTATCGCCTCAAGGAGACCCAACTACCACGTATTTTGCAGAAGGACCCTGTCGCTCGTTATTTGGGTTTGAAGCGGGGCCAAGTCGTCAAGATTATCCGAAACAGCGAAACGGCTGGTCGTTATGCCAGTTATAGATTGTGTGTATAGATGAGCAACTATGGATGGGGCAGTCTTGAGAGATCGAGTCGAAGATGAGCTGAGCTGCTGGATCGAAATGTATGGAAAGGCTCCTGGTACGAGGACGGAGGCGTCACACTGCACTTGAAATTCTAAAAAAGCTGGCGTTTCAGGGGTTCTATGTATATTGTGCGTTGCCGCGGCAAAGCCAATGAAGGAATATAAAGCATTTACGAGAATTACTCTTTGCCCTTTGCTCTATGTACCTAAATGCGAGGCTTGTGAATACATTAATTGTAGTCTTGTTCTTCTAACGTCACGGATGCCACGAGAGCTTCGAATCGGCCTGTAACCTTGCCAGCGCCGTGTCTCGAATAGGTGATCGTATTGTCCGACCATTCAGGATATCCTCAAATATTGAACAAATCATGTCAATGCCATTAAACGTTAATTGGCGTTTGCCGGGTATATATAACCAATAACCATGTCATCCTGACACACAACCATAAAAATCCTAAACATATCATAGTGCAAACCGCGATAGTTGCGCGGATGCTTGATTTCCAAATCCTGCCTCATATTGAGACTTCGCTTATGCCCATATAAAAGATCCCTGCCTGCGCATTACTCCTGTCCTACCAACCGAAAATACACTCAAAGCCTGTAGCATAAACGCCCCAGGCCGTATATAACTTTTCCAAGCCAGGCCAAATAAATTCCATATAAAAACCGCTGTTGTCGTGAGGTAGTACGCATGTGAAAATGTGAAGATATCGTCAAAGGTGATCATAGATGATACCAAAGTTGATGGCCGCTAGTTTAGAAGGCCACCTGGATCCCTTAGCTCCGCCACGGGCGGTCCTTGCAAATCGTGCCGTGACTCCTGTCGGGATTGCGGTATCGGCTGCAATTCCGTTCCTCGAGGCTTGGATCTGGAACGACTTGACCTTGAGTTCATAGGTCCAAAGAGGCCACCGAGGTCTTGGAGCAAAGCAGTTGAACCTCGACGAAAGCCTCCGGATCCTGCTGGTAGTGAAGGTGCCGGGGGCGAATGCGACTGTGAAGAGTCTTCCTTAGATGACGCGCGACTGTTTGCTAGAAGGCTCCCAGAACTCTCGGGGGGCACATCAAGCAGACCACCAACGTCGAAAAAAGAAACTCTCCTTGGTGCTATGCCGTTCTCACTTTTCGACTGAGAGAGAGGGTCGTGTTGTATCAGGGAATCATCGCTGTGCTCTGCGTTGCTGCGTTGTCTCTGAGGAAATTGCCAGCGCTCGAGGTCTTGATCCAGTTTGCGAAGAAGAGGGGCCGGGGTGTATTGCAAAGCACCGTTCTCGCTCGAGTTATCGGGCTGATCCTGAAGCTCTGGGTCGATCGTCATACCAACGTCCCGTACAAGGTCTTCATCGCTTCCCCAATGTCGGTGCAAAGTCGGGCGGCGAAGGTTGAGTGAAGGATCGAGGGACTCGGCCACCGATGAACGGCGGAACTTTTGCTTCTTCAGGCCGCGATCACGCACGAAAGATCCCAAAACGAGTGAGTTTGCCGCAGCCGTGGCAAAAAGAAGCTCAACCGACGCCAAAAGTGATCGATACTGCTGACGACCGTGATCATCAATGATATGAGGTACCCGATAAAGAGTGACACCAACAACAGATAGACTAAGGGAGAAGAGAAGCACAAGCTGTATCTTCCTCTTGATTGTCATTCCGCTTGTCACAATGATCGGAATTGGGAAAATGACCAGCAATAAGTCAGTGACCACGTTGCAGACTGCCATCGTGAGAAGCTGCACGTATCCTTGACGGCATTGACCACCAGGATCGGGCACAACCTGCCAATAGTGACTGTAAGGGCGGCATTCTACAAAATCACTGATGACAACCGCGATGAAAGTAGCAACGAGGATCATTCGAATGACGTGTAAAGACGTCTGCCATGATCGTTCCCACGTCGCTCGAGTCAACCGGTGAAGGAACTCGAGAACTGCAAACTTAAGTACCCAAAGGCTATGACTAGTCAGCGTCAAGTTCTATATTCGCGTTGTCCTTTGAAGAATGCGGACGATGAGCAACATCTAAATGACAGCGGTACATACGTTGCAGCGTAGAAAATCCGACTAGCGAGCACAAGGCCGCTACCGATGGCTTTTTGACGTAATTGAAGATCAGCAAGGCCAACACCATCAAATTGAGCATTGTTGGTTCCATATATAAGAATGAAATGAACGCATGCCATGCGAGCATACAGAGGGATCAAAGCTAGGGCCGCAACACGATCTTCAGTGAACAGCCGCTCGGTACGGATAAAGCGACCTGCAAGCCGCAGAAGAATGATGAGGGTGCAGAATGATGTCGTCCACCAGCAAACAAGGAGGGTCGGTTTATCGAATTTGAATTCGCGAAGAGTTGGAGGTGCTGAATAGAGAGCCATTCTTGCGTCCCCTGTCCGCGCCCGTCGTCCTCCGCAGAGGGCTCGACGAGCGAGGTAGTGATTAAACGACGAAGGTTAGAGCCTGGCCGGACGTATCGATATGATCGTGGTGGGTGGTCGAATATGTCGTGGTAGGGTGCCAGGAGTCGACCTTGAAGTGTTTTGGTGATTTACCTCAACATAAGGCCGCCAGCGGTGGCACTCGAGTGGTAGTATTATCGATTCAACAGGAGAAGAATGCATGAAAATCGTAGACTCGTCGCTTCGTGGAAATCGGTATCAGCTTGATATATCGACTTATAATCGTGATAGTCGGTAAAAAACAGGAGCGAAGCCTTTTGAACAGCTATCGATCAAGCTCGTAGCTATTGTTCAAATATGCAATCGTGGAGAGACCAATCTAGAACCAAGGTAAATGCGAAATATCGTGGGTGATGCAGGTCCGGGATGCACTGGCGGACTACTTCGTAGTTGGTCGAAGGATGAACCAGCAGGCCGTGGTCAGGTCAGGAAGAGACCTGAAGGTAGTATCAAGACAGCAGAGTAAATGAGAAAGCAGCAGGTCAAGATAAGAGGAAGAGTGGAGGCAGACAAGGTGCGGCTGGTCTCAAGATATCGCGGAGGCGAGCGAATGTGGGCGAATCGACTTATCCCGGTTGGCCATCCGGACGGCACAGTCAGTTCCTGTAGCGTTGATGACACTCACTCACACGAGCCTATCGCCCCCAAGCCCACGGTCCGTCATCAGCGACCCTGTGCGTCTTTGGGAGGAGGGGCGTTGGCCACAGCCATGTGGAGTTCCAGAACCGAAATGGGCCAGACAGACATAACGAGACAGGGGGGGTAATCAAGCATCCAAAGCACCGGTCGTCTTTGGCTAGGGTCCTGATGCAGGATCTTTCAGCCAGCGCGCTTGGGGTTCAAACATTTTGGACCTTCGACAGCTGGCTCGATGGCGCCTCAAGATGTTGGTTATACGAGTATGATAAAATGAAAGCCTTCTGAACCTGATGATTAATTATTGAGGTGCAATCGAGTCTGCAGACAAGACCAACAATAGCCACGGGTGCCGGGTCTATGGCATCAAGGACGTCGAGTCTTGGCATCCGCATAGCACCTCAGGTGGCTTCCACGAAGTCGCTGGGTGCTACTGATGTGGACGGCCGAGTCACACTATGGTAGCACACGAAACATAGACGCCAAGGAGGGCATCAAGCTCTTGCCAACGAGCAGACACGTTCTTTCGGGGTGCCATGCTGATATTGGTGAGCATGGCGAAACATGAGGATATCGTTGATAAGTAGTTGAATGGCTGACCTCTAGTCGGCGTGGTTGCGCAATATTGGCAGTGAAGCATCATTGATGTCGAAGGTCCCCTCCTCCTTGAGGTGATAACTCTTTAGGATTTTGGTTCATAGTTTCAAAAATTGCAAGGCTCCCAGCCCATTCACACCTCCTGGCGCAAGTCAGCCACCAGGTTTGGTAGCAGTACAGAACTCAAAAAATCCAAGCTACCTAGTCATGAGCGAAGCTGTCGAGTACATAATGAACTCCACCGAGTACAGGCTCCTTAACGGCCTTGTGGCTTCCTCGTGGTGAGTGGATTGCGGTTCCATTGTCGGTCACCAAGCTGGGTGATAAACATAACCGTAACCGTGGCCGAGCCGCCTGCCATTTACTGATATCAGTTGAGGTTGGCTGCTAGCTCGCTGTTTTGTCAACGACAAGGGTTCGATGGTGACAGAATGCAACGGCATCGGTCTGGATTCAGAAGCGATTTCACGTGTCTAGTACGGAACTGCCCGATACGTGAAAGGAGCAGCGGAAAGGTATTACCATCTTGCTGTTGTGGCTGGACGCGATTCCATGTCGCTTATCACGGCGCCCAGGTTTGGCGTCCGCTGGCTGGCCGCAACCATTCCGTTGTGGGAGTATTCGATCATGAGCTGTTCTTCTGCATTGGCATTGCCGTATCCGATGTGATAGTGACATCTTTGGGAGACTTGAGTCTGCTGGTCCGATGCTGAAAAGCGGGCAAAACAGGCCGTCCAATATGAGGCTCGCATTTCCCCCGGGTTTAGACGCTGAAACAAGGGTCCAATCGAGCAGCCAGCCGCCCATCAAGGAAGGACATGTCACATCACGCGACAACGTGGTTGCCAGAATTGATAAGAGAGGCATATGACCCCCCCACGCACGTTCAGACCGTTCTACTGGGACTCTTGGAATGATGTGGTAGGTTCATGTGAAAGTCACTCGAGACTTGAGTTGAGTTGACATTTTGGCCGTGCGCGTTAGAGTTTAGGTAGCGAAGGCCGTGCGCGCCACGACTTGCTGATTTCCACATTCAAGGAAGGCAGATTGCGTCCAAGTCTTTCCTCATCTTGTTAGCCAAGCTCTCAAACCTCAGGCATCGAGGATCTCTGTCTCACAACCCCAGAATCAAATATGGAGGGAGAGCCAAGGATGTCAGGTAGGCACACTCACATCAAAGTGAAGATACGAAATTGAGGGTGATTGTGATAACCCGCACGGGATACTATCCACACATCTTTCTCCTTATCTGCAGAACTCCACATCTTACGATACATGCATCAGCCTTGCCTCTCCCCAACTTTGACCGTTTGCCTCATCTCACTCGCCTCTATCGTCTCTCTAGCGCAGCTCTGGCTCCGACGCCTATAATCCTTCGTCTATTTACACGATATGGATCCACAACAGAGCTTCTGGTTGAGCTAGCAAGTCAGAAATAGTAGTCAAATCAATGGGCTAATCTCATGGAACTACCCCTGGATATTGCAGCAGCGGTTCCTATCCAGTTTTGGAGCAAGTATCGGTCATAAAAAAGGCCTGTCAAAACCCCCATTCCCGGCCCGATTCCGCTGTCTTCTAGTTTGGGTGCCCAGCAACACGGCGATATTGTAACAGCTTCGGACATGCATGACCTTGAAACAGGAAATCTCTCCTCCATACAATGTCAAAATCGGTTAAGCTCTGTTTTGGTTTCACAAACAAGCGCAACGAGCTCAATGCTAGATTCAAAGCCACGAACTCGTCAATGCCTGAGTCGGTGCCCTTTATCTAGATCCTTCTCATCAAAGCCCCCCAGTATCAAAACACATCAGTAACTTCATTCAATCAGCCATAGTTAGCTTAATGGATGTACAGAGTACAGTTTCTGCCCATTCCTCCAGGCTAGTGGCCTTAACTCCCGTTAGCTGCCCTTCAGCTTGTTCGCCTCGGTCCCGAGACGCTAATGAAATAACTGTGTATCTCCTTTCACGACTTCGACATTATCACACTGGCTGGTATTTACGTGAGATCATGATCAAGAACGTTCTTCGCGGGCGTTCCGAGACACCTAGTGGCTTTTCAAGGAGATCGGTAGAAACATGGCGCAAATCAATAATGTCTTGTTTCAATAGCCCGAGGTCGGCTGAACTTTGACGAGTCGGTCACTGGCTTGACTGGGCAATTCGTCAACCGAGACAGTGCCGTGGCTTTTGCACTACTATTCAAGCCACTAAGCTCCCTGGTCTCACAAATCATTTGACTGGCGGTATTCATAAGGGGCTTGCTAATGCTAATGGATGGCTGTTGGTTAACTGACCTTCCTCTCTTGGGTCACAACGATCCAAGAAGTCTGACGCCTACCAACTCTCTTTGTTCGGTAGATATCGGCTCTTGACTCTTGCAATGATATTTAGCCTTGTAATCGCGGGTCGATCAGGAACCGAAGTTCAAGCCGCAGCCACTGCGACTCTGCTACACCTCCTCAAGCATTATTGAGCTGCCTTATTTGGATACAGTCTGGAAAACTAGCCCAACCTCAGTTCTTCAACTGCAGTCTTGATCTGCGGTTTCCCGGCTTGGCCCCAGTCTATACCCTTCAACTTCTGTGCGATTTCCTCCTCCTCTTCAAGCACGCACCAGAGACAATCGACTACCATGCTCCTGACTTTGGGCCAGGGATGATGCAGCAAAGCACCCAAGCGTTTCCTAGCTTCTTGAACACCTGTCTCAGCGCCTTCTTGGCCAGCCATTGACGCAATACCGCAATAGACTTTGGTGCACGCTTCGAGCTTTCTCACGTTGCCTGTTTTGTAACTCGCCTTCTGTGTCTGCAAGCACAAGCTACGAAGGTTGACGCTGCTCTTCTGGAAGAGGTGCATTTGGAAAAGGAATGCAATGATTTCTAGGGTTGGCACGATCACCCTATCCTGGCCCTGTCGGGACTTAAGATTCTGTAACATCGCATGACAGATAAGGTCTAGGTTCTCGTGGTTGGCCTCGCAGAAGTCGCAGAGCGCCGCTCGGCTAGCAATGACAAGGTCCTCGTTGCCCGTGTCTGCAGATCCTACAAACCCAGACATAAGTTCTGTCATCCATTTCTCTGTGTTTTCTTTTGCCATATCGCCAAGCAATGGGCGAAGACGACCGCCCGCCTGAAGCTCAAGGAGATTCTCGAAGTAGGCCCTGGAAGAGAAAGTGAGTCCGCGGAAGTGCTTCGCGTGGCTAAGAGAAGTCAATTGTATGTTTCGGTATCTGGTATTTGAAATCTTGGCACGTACTCGTTTTCTAGAACCAATGCAACTGCGGCCTGAGCTTCAGGTCGTACGCGGTCGAGTTTTTCTGCAGCAAGACGAAGGACACTGAAGAATAGAGCCTGCACGGAAGCCTCCTCCCATTCGCCTTGGACAATTGTATCATCAAGCTTATGCCACAAGGTTTTCACGGCTCTCAGAGCGTGCACACGGACGTGCGATCCAACATCTCCTCGGGCATTAGTAGTATAATCGTTCAAACCCTCAGCGATCAATTGTAGAAAAGTTAAAGGCTTGTTATGCAGAACATCGCTTTGAGCCAAGCTCTGCAAGATGGCGACACGAGTCTCAACTTCGCTATCCCATGTCCAACGCTCTAGGATCGCCCGGCAGGCCACATCCTCGGACGAGCTTACCAGAGGCTGCGCGACTGTAAGTGCAGAAAAGTAACCTGTCCCATGCACTGAAGTTCTACTTGTCGGGCGGCGTTGGACAGTTTCTGCCCATCCACTCAGGAGTGCCTCCCTGTCAACGGGTTTAGAAAGAATGAGAAGAACTAACGATGCAGCAGCAGTTGGCTCAATTGTTTCCTGCTCGCTACGGTTCAACCAGGTTGGGATAATGGCGCGTAATGCCGAGATCAGTCGTGCTACCATCGCACTTCGGTCCTTATCGCACAAATCGAGTGCAGATACAAGACCCAAATAGCCTGACACATTTCCGGGATGAAGGAGCTCTTGGCCTGGACAAAGAGCTTGCTGTGAATCAGCGCCGAGAACCGAAATTTGTAATATAGGCAACGCTGAAACGACTAGGCGGCTTGCGGCTTCAGCGAGCAATTCCGGTTTTCGATAGGCTGTTGACTGTAGGTTCTCCAACGCCCCTGAGACCGTTGGTAGTATCTCGTCAATCAACACCAGGTTATTCTTTTCTGCGCTCAGGCTAAGTAAGGCAGGGAATCTATCCAGGACAGAGGCAAAGCATAGCAACAGACCGTGCCTCTCTTCAACCTGACGAGGTTGAAGCGTTTTGAGGCGATCAGTCAGTAGTTGAATAATGCTTTTGAACCGGGCAAGAGAGTCTCCGGATTTGGTGTCCGATAATTCATAGGTAAGGACTCCAAAGGCGGCACCAGATACGCGTCTTGAAGCAGCGTCAAGGTCGCCGATACCTCTCCAGCCTAGGAGGGTGTCGATGATGGCCTCGCCATACTGGCTTGCAAGGCGAGTCGCGTTTACGGCAACCTCTTCGATTCCTCTGGAGCGTCGTGCAACAGCGTGGTAATCGACAGTCTGCACCACCCAAATACCCTGCTCGACAGTGTCCGGATGTCGCCCAACAAGTTCTTGCAAGGCAGCCGATGCACCACGTCTGATGTTCCCCGCAGGGTCCAGAGAAGCAGTCACAACGAGCTCTGTTGCAAGAACTTGGAGGATCGAACTTGTTGCTGGATGAGCTTTGGCTGCAAATACGGAGTGTGTAGGAATCGCTAGAAGCTCAGAGCTCGCGTATCGGCGGGCGAGTGCCCAAATACCAAAACAAGCAGCATCTCGCACATTAGTTCCAACACTACCTCCAGACATACTTCGCTGCTCGAATGACAGACCAAGAAGTAGAGCATGGATGATATCTGATAATTGTTCAGCAGGCGGTGATCTTCGATAGAGTAAGTGTGATAGTGTGAGCATGAGCCCATGCCATTCGAGGTTATTCACAGCAGACAAGTCTCTGACTGGTTTGCCCCCAGCGGGTTTTGTCCAGAGGACATTTCGGTTCAGTGATTCAAGGACAGCCTCGACAACCTGAGAAGCCATGTCGGGATCTAATTTCAAAGTGATGATACTCAAAGATTTGCTTGCTGCAAACCGTACTGGTGTATCGTTGTCAGATACAGATTCAAGTAGATACCCAATAGCTGTCTCTGTAAGCTCAGTGCTGGCCATATCTTGTGGTGTCTGGCGAAGGCGCAGAACAACCACAGATCGAATAACCTTCAGGATCATTTTCCTTGCCAAGGCTAACGATATAATCGCTTTAGACAGCGCATTTTCGCCGGTGGATATTTCGTGGATAGCATAGAAGATAGTCGAAAGATATGGATTCATGTCAGATGTATCTGACGATGCGCGCAACACACCAGCTAGGAACGATAGGACTCCTAGATAGAAGTATGTTTTTTGTAGCGTCTGGTCCCTTTTCGGGCGTAGAGAAGTAAGGGACCAGTTTATGAGGCTCCTGAGAACGCCAAGCTGCTGCATATCGCGACGAATAGACATTCTCACCAGCAGAGCCTTTGCGGCGTCCCTTTCCTTTCCTGGAGTACCAAGATACTTGATAGCGAGAGGAATCACACGTACAGTAATGGCAGGAAGATTCTCAGACCAGACCAGGCCTGGGATCTCTGGCACTGTAATATCTTGCGAGTCGACGGAAGAAATGGTGGAGAGGTCAAAGGGAGCCAGCAAGAGATGCGAAAGCCACAAAAGAACAACATAGCGTTCCTCCCACGACCATTTTCCAAGGGCAACGTCATCAACGGATGCTTGCTCAGATTCTTCAATGGCAGAGAGGAGCAACTCTAGATACTTGGCTTCGACATTGAGAAAACGCACAATGACCTTTTCGCCGCGGATCTTGCAAAATGTGTATATGATTTTGCATATGGCAAACTCAACTGAGACCAAGAGCTTAGAGCGAGATGAGAGTGTTTTCCCACGATGGCGAGTTTGGAGGTGCTTGAGAAACGCCCCAGCAAGGAGGGGGATCCACTTGGGCAGGTAGGGATCCAACAGCTGAGGAAGTTCTTGGAAGGGATCTAGGAGCTAAAGAAGAGGGTGAGTATATATACTATTGGTGCAAAAGATGACATACAGTGTTGGTAAGTCGGAGTATCTCCTTTGCGCGCACCCGCGAGCGTACTCTTGTCCCGCCGTGGCCATCTGGCTTCCAGAGGAAATTTGGCAGGGAGCGGTCAAAGTCCCCCAGAAAATCCGCCGAGATCTTCTGGAGCTTGATATCGAGATCTGCTTCTGGTGCGTCCATTTCTCCAGTAGCAACAGGGCCACACACTCGGATCGCTTGAGCTTCTGTTGCTAGGACTGAAGTTGCTGCTTGAACATGCTGTGCGAGGGCAGGCAACGAGTTAACGAGATGAGCGGGTCCAAGTTTTGGGTGGTAGTGATTCGAGGAGGATAGAGCTGAGCCAATAGTGATGAGCCTGATTCTCAGGAACTATCTCAACCTGGATTAAAAGTTTGCTATGGCTTTTCTGGATCGTACATTGGTTGTAGAGAATTAGAGCCGGTGTAGATTGGCGCATCAAAAGCTCACCGTCCTTGATTCAATACAGTGCGGACAATCGTCGTCATACTGTACACCACTGAATAGCAATTTGAGCCTCAACTCGCACTTCACGCAAGCAACCATGTAATTGCAAACACTTCAACGTTGCGTAAGGGGCCCAAATTTTAACAGATGCTTTCAATTTTATTGTGTCGTCACACTTTGCGAACTGATTATGTTTACGGTTATCAAGAATGTCTGCCTGCCTGTCTGTCTGTCTATGAGCGCCTCAAGCCTCCATATCTTCTCTTTGATAGCTCCAGCTACCTGTCTGTCCTCCAAATCCTCCAGAGGGGTATGTGTATCAGCCATTAACAAATAAGATAGACCAGGAGTCACAGATCCTATCTTGTCTGATGCTCGTGAGCCGTGTTCCTCTATGCCCAATGAAATAACCCAGGTTCGCCAATAAATCCAATCCCTAGTTTGTTCTTTTGCCCGTCCATGACGCCCAATCTTTTTGCCGCTCTAAATCATGAGTTTGAAACCGCGATCGCTGCTACTATAGCATCCAAAGCACTGCTGTGCGAGGGGCCAGTGGCATCAATGTAAGGCCCAGCCCAGGAAACGCCTAGCTTGTTGTCCTTGCTGCGGCCCTTCTTCCAAATGGAGATGGCGTTCTTCGTGATAAAGCGACGGTACAAGGGCTTTGGTGAAACAGTGTACAAGTATCGGAGGTTTCTGACAAAGATACCTTTGAACTGCTGGCCGTCTACGCCACAGTGACCCTCCTTGGTCTCACAACCGTCACTCTCGATGAGGATACCATCTTTGTTGGTAAGTTCCTTGATGGCAGCATAGGCGATCTTGTGAGCTTTTTCGGTGTAAGCGTCGTCTCCTGTGGCAAGAGAAAGCTCGACGAGAGCACCCAGAATGACTCCTTGGTTGTAACTCCAAGTCTGAAGACCGTTATTCTTGCATTCGCCGTTTAACCCATCGTTAATAAGTCCCTTCTCGTTGATCATGCCACTATCGGAGAACCAGTTCCACTGCTTCTTGGCTATGTCGAGGTATGTGCTGTTCTTTGAAACACGTCGTGCTAACGAAGCAGCAGTTGCGAGATATAGTTCGTTTGCAATTGCATTGACGTAGCCTGAGCCATCCTCTCCCTCCTTCTTCCACCTTATACCGCCGCCGCAAGGTGTGTTTGTGCCGGTCTGCATGTCGTTGAAGATGTCGATAGCAGCCTCGAGATACTGATCATTGCCAGTTGCATCTGATGCTCTGATCCATGCCAGAGCCCACCAGCCTTCGTCGTCGTAAAACTCGTTGAGGAAGTCGTCGAACCCACGCTTTCCCAAGAAACCGCGCTTCATCATACAGCCTGAGCTGGAGTCTATGCAGTAGGAAGAAGCAACGAGGCCGTTTGTCATTGTTTTCATGGTATGGACCGTCGTCTTTTGAGCGTTTTCGTAGGTTGTGGCGAGAACTCCTCCAATATTTAACTTGTTAGCTTCTTCGAGACGTAGAGTTGAGAAATCAGAGAGCGTGGTTATGATCTGGTTGTTGTTAGCTTTGTGTCTAGTATAAGGAACTCTAGACCTAGACTGACATTTGCACTCGACCACCAAGCATTATCCCACACACCGGTGGCAGAATTGTAGAATTCTTCGTTTAGAACTTGGATAGCAGTAGCTGCCTTTTCAGTATATGTGGTGACGCCTCGAGCTTGGGTCGAAGGTTTGACTGAAGTAACGAAAGTCGTCCCGATAAATAGATCCGCCCAGGGGATATGCATATTGAAAGAATGAAAGTTAAGGAAACAAGGGTCTTGATAGCATTGAGGAAGGAGAAAGCAATATCAGAAATGAATAGAACTTTTAATAACTCTCAGAGTTTCAATGAATCAGAGAAGAGGCGTGAAAAGAAATGAAGCAACAGCTCGGGTATAAGATATGAGAAGGGACCAGGAGATCTATATACCTACCTGCCTACCTACAAACAAACAAGAAGATCAAACTTGCTGCCCTCAAGTGGATGCCTCTTTATCCGAACCCACACCAAACTCCCCCATGCATGACTTGTATTGCATTGACGTCCATTGATGAGTGAATGTTTCCTCCAACGTGGGCATGGCCATGGCATAGCGAGAGGAAAGCCCTCCAGGGGTACAGGCTACGGGTACCGGACAGGATAAGGACGCCAACGCTACGGTTAGCATGATGCTGAACTGTTGCTGTCCCAGCCAAGACTCAGTGGAGTTGTGTGGACTCGGAGCAGCTCCCGTCAGTGATTGGGTGAGGAAGTGGTTGAAGGTGAAGATGCGACGCGCCGACGAAAGTCGTGATGGGGCGCTTGATGTTTCAGACCCAGGACTACGGGATGAGTTCCACAGAAGAAAAAGAGACAAAAAGAGACTGCCGGGGCACTAATGACCCCTGACGCTACAGGTGGGTTTTAGTTAGCTGTGCCACGTGCTTGACCTGATTGATACTCAAGGTCACCTCCAGCTGCATCTGAAGATATTAACGACAGACTTTGATAGACACGGCACGGGGATAACTCCCAGGTTGATCCTGCAAAGCGTAGAGCAGAGCAAGGACCAAAAGCAAGAAAACATCTCCAGATCTGCAGATCTGCAGACCATTTCTTGGAGACTTGATGAGTTGTACCAGATCCCTGCAGACCGATCCTCAAATCATCATGCGTATCCTTCTCTCTACGATCGCCTATTTTTCTGCTGTGCTGTCATGGCTTCGGAGCCTGGGTTTGGTGTTTCAAGCTGGGTGCCAATATTATGCGATGACGACAATTCGCCAGTGGATTTTCGATACCACCCACACAAACAAGATACAGTTAGATAGATCTTGACCCTCTTCAGAATCATCCCATCCCATCTCATTCCATCCTAACCTATTCTTGTCCATGCCAGCGCATCTTGTTGGACAGCCCTAAGGTGGCATTGCTGGTCCTCCTGAAGCATTATCTTGTCTGCACGACTCCGGGTTCATCATCCCCTCACTTGAAGTCTTATCGCTGTGTTTTGTACAACATGTTTGTCTCTAACGTTAGGAGCATATCAGCCTCCGCTGTAGCCGCTTAGGTCGTTGGCGCCTTTTGTATCTAGCTTATCTTCCTTGTTCATCACCTTGTCCTTAAACGATCGACGCCTTTGACCTTGATCCTTGCACAAAGCCGATTGAATTTCCCAAGCACGGTGTCACTTGTGTCCTGATCGGAAGAGGGCGACAGCTGAGCTTGTTGTATAAACGCCTTCATCGGGTCCGTGGTTGTCGGAGGTAAAGTATAAGTTACTATATCGAGCTGCCAGTCGTCCAACTGAGAGACTCACCCTTGCCAGGAGGTTACTGTAAAAAGCACAACTGAGGTGACATCGGCAAAAGGACGGTCATGTCACAAAGGGAATGAATGAGTGTAAATTATCGCGTTGTTTAATAATTTTGACAAATAAGCCTTTACCGACGGAATTACCATGTCGATCTCGGAGAATGATCTGTTGATGCGGCGTGACTCATGATCAACAATACGCATTTTGCATTGCTCAGCTTGTTCTCAAGAGGTAGTGATTTTCAGTTGAGGGTGGAGATGCGCAGATGTTTCATCGAAACTTCCCATCAGCTGAAGCCTGGAGACCCAACAAGGGCCGCAACGCGAGATAACTCAAGGAAGATCGATAACGTTACCTTGTCATGAACATGCAAGTCACAGCCAACCAACAAAGTCGAGACCAACAGCCGTGGTCCGTATTTAGGACGTCAGAGCAGAGGAGGCAACTTTAGCGCCTCTAACATTTTTACCCTTTACAGGATACGAAATAGGTCATGTCCTTTCCCTTCTTTCCTTTTCCCCCGAGAATCCTTAGTTTGAGACAAACCATTTCTGGGTCGAGTGGAGGTTCATGACTAGGGCAGGAGACAGGCCCGTTGTACCTGCAGCTGCTGCACTGGAGATCTCTATGCCAGGTGCAATTGCGTGCGTGCAGATGGATGCAGGAGCTGAATAAATGAAGTGTGCGCCGCCGTAACAAGTGCGTTGATTCTGTTGAGTTGGTTACGGTCACCCATAACACTGAAGGTGCTGTTTAGTGGGGCTAACTAATGCTAACTAACTCCCCTATGGGAATCCCCTGTAACATACTACCTGCACCACTTTATAGTATTAACTGTAACACTAAAGAAAACCTATTAACTCAGCCTTAGGCAATATATAATAGTTCCTTTATCATAGTAATCATAACCTTATCCTAGTTATCAGTTCTATAGCTTCATATTCTAGTATCTTAGCTAATTATTTAATCTATAA
>VYWZ01000637.1:0-13027 GCA_008711595.1 Fusarium xyrophilum | reverse complement strand
ATATATATTTATTAATATCTTTGACTCTTATATCTTTGGGTCTAAAGCCTCTTTTAAAACTATATCACACTTCATAGACGCCTCGAGGTCTTGGATAACATTATTAAACCAGCGTGCTCAGCCCTTCATCAACGATTCGTAATGGTCAGGAACCCTCAGCAGACATTTACTGGAAAGGTCGCCGTCAGCGGCGCTTCATCAGGCATCGGAGCTGCTATAGGCTAAGAGTCATCTCACAGAAACGCTTCAGTAGTCACCAACTACCCCTGGCCGGAATATGTTGAGTGGCGACGCCAGAATCGTCGAGGCAGACCTGTCCACTGTCGACGGACCCCGCATGCTCATCGATGCGACAATCGAGGAGTTTGGCAGACTCGACATCCTTGTCAGTAATGCGGGCATATCTTGCCCAAACCGTATCGATAAGTCGTCCACCGAGCAAGTCCTGAAGCATTGGGATCGCATCGTCACTCTGAATGGTCCAGGTACTCTTCTTCTTATACGCGCGGCACTTCCTGTCCTGTCCGGCCAACACTCACGCATCATAAATATCTCAAGCGAGTCGACACGATCCCCGGAGCCATTCATGACCATCTATACTGGGATAAAAGGCATGATAGAGACGTTTACACCATGTTGGGCAAAGGAACTGCCTCGGCGATACGGTTGCACCGTTAATACGATTGCGCCTGGCCCAATTGCAACGGACAACATGTTATCGGCGCAAAAGGAATTCCCTGACTTGGTTCTCAAGCAATCAGAAAGGAACCCGGTTGCAAGCCGGCTTGGGGCGCCTGAGGAGGTTGCTGCTGCAGTAGCGGTGCTGTGCGAGGAGCAGGCAGATTTTAATAAACCAGCCCTACTTATCACAATAGGCCAACAACAGTTTTTACAATGGGTGCAGTACAGCCTTCTGATAAGCCGATCGTGCATACTACGAGCAAAGGAAGGCTCAAAGGCATCAAAAGGATTGACAACGTAACACAGAAGCCATCTTATTATCGATTCACCCGTGTTCTATACGCTCTACTGCCTGTTAGTGACTGGAGGTAGTATCATCCAGAAAAGCTCCCGACAGACTTTTCTTACGATAATGCAAATGGTGTCGTCGGCGATTACACGAGATTTCCCTCCGTCTGCCCCCAGACTCATTACGCTCGTGGAGCGGCAGAGGTGCCGAACCCGGATCGCGCGCCAGAGCCCGAAACCGTCTTTGACGAGGATTGTCTGTACGTTAACATTTGGGTACCAGTCTAGAGCCCAGCGCCTGACGGCTGGCCAATCCAGTTCTACATTCGTAAGCTCATGTTTACACTACCGTGATGATTCCTTTGCTGACTGTTTGGGGTAGATGGTGGCTGGCTTCAGATGGGTGAGGCGAACCACATGAACAAGCACGATCCATTCCATCTCATGCAGGAATTCCCCTCGCATTATCCTGGCTCCTGCGTATCGACTAAATTTGTCTGGCTTCATGTCTTTCTCCGGCCTTCAAGAGGACTCTGCGGCCCACGCCCCGGGAAACTATGGCTTTTGGGACCAGCGTGCTGCCCTTGAATGGATATATGCGAACATAGCAGAGTTTGGCGGTAACCCTGAGAATATTTCTCTTGGAGGTCTACCTGCAGGTGCATATTCCTCTATCTTCCAACTGAACTACGATGTCAGACTTTCAAACAAGGCCGATCGCTTGATCAAAAGAGTCTACTTGTACTCGAATGCGGTTGAAGTTACTTGTACTCGAATGCGGTTGAAGTTTAGCCGAGCCCTGTGTCGTCTCCTGCTCTCGAAACCCAAGTTGATGAGCTTCTTACAGAGTGCGGATTCTCAACAGGCCTCTGTCCTCAAGAAAGAGTTGATGCGCTGCGAAAGGTGCCGTCAGAGACGCTTATCGAGGCCGTACATCGGATGAAGCAACATACTTTCCGAGCTATTACCCAGAGAAAGTAACCGAGGCCCTTCTCCAGTACTACGCTCTTCCCGCCGCAGGGTCCAGCAAGGATGCGTGGGCCGCTTCCGGGTCAATCATTATCGGCGACTGTCAAGTCCACGCTACGATCCGTGGCTTGACCGCGTCATTGCTCAAGACGATGCCTCAAGAACGTGCCATGAGCTACAGGATCTCATGGCGTGCGAAGGCGCTTGACAACTGACTCCAGCCCAGTATCGGCATGTGTCATGCCTCTGATATCCCTATTTGGTGGGCCTTTGGACGCCGGGCCGGATGTGAGCAGGCTGATCTTGACCTTGTAAGCGAGTGGCTCAAGCCATTCTATGAGCACTTGTGCGGAGATAAGCCAACTTGGGGCGCTGCTGGCTTGAATACAGTCAGAGGACTAAAAGCGGAGGGAAAGATTGAGAATGTGGAGGATGTCAATCTGAAAATGAGGGACGTGATGGTGAAAGTGCAACTGGACCTAGCCTAGATACGCCCGCAGCGGGCTTGAAATACTACCGTGGTGGAGCTTTGATATTGGCTCGGTTAGCCTCTTCAATTTGTATTTCTCTGTGAATTCTTTCTCAAAGGGAGACAGCCTTAACAGACAATCTTCATTGTATTCCTTCCTAACTTCATTTAAGGCTATACCGTATTTAGTAGAGAAAGCCAGACATTCTCCTGATAAATTACTGCTTATGGAAGTCTCACTTCCTGTGTAGTTATCTCCACCAATAGACTTGTCTCCTTAGGCCTGCTAGCAGCTAAAGGCACGATAGCCATATTCCGAGTACCCCAAGAAACCTTGACCTGAAGGGGGGAGACATGTCGGTCCTTATATCTAGAGCCCGATCATCTTGAGGCATGCAGGTGCTTTAACTGGCCGGCACATACGTCCTCCGGTTCATCGATAAACAAGCTCTCTCCCACAGCGCTGTATTCGATCTTCTCGAGAATACCGACACTACTCTCGAGCAGTACAGCTGGTTTGGAAGCATCTTGTACTTTGCCTATCTGGTAGCTGAATGCCCATTGTCCTTCCTTGCACAGAAGACGCTGATGGGCAAGGTCGTTGCTAGATACATCCTCGCTTGGGGAAGCATGCTGATGATGACTGCTGCTAGCAGAAACTTCGCCGGCCTCGCAGTATGCAGGTTCTTCCTTGGTACATTCGAAGCTCCTATGCCGAAGTCCGGATTCACGAGACCCGGGGACCCCGGATTCTCCAGAACCTTCCGACGCGGTCCAATCAGACCAAAACCTCACTAGTCAATGTAAGGAGAGCGCCCCCGACCTAGACGTTAGCGCGTGGAGCTTCCACCGGCACATGACGCGGGGAACGACTCTTGCGCGAGCTGTCAATTGGTGCGCTACCTCAGAGACCCAGGAACATGACGACGTAGGTGAGTCGGACGGCTTTGGAAGAGAGTCATTGGTGCGTCAATGTAAAAGCTTCAAAACTAGGTGGACTTTACGAGCCTTGTTTAGGTTGGGCTGAACTGTGGCATCGGGGTAGCTAAGAGTTTAGAGCAGTTTTGGAAATGGCAACGTCGGGTCGGGAAATGGTATGTTGTCATGATGCAAAGATATCTAAACAGACATTCGTCCGTCTTTCTGATCTTCAGTCCATCACTTCATCCATACATTTCACACCATTCTTTTCACCATGCTTGGCATCAAGGCTTCCCTGTTCTTATCATGCTTGGCTATCCTCAGCCCTGCATCATGCAGAGTCATTGAGGAACGGGCCGTCGCAGATCATGCCGTCACGTTCCAGACCATTTACAAGCCTCCCTCCAACTACAATACTCCCAAGACCTTGTACGGACGAAACGTGCAACTAGCTGATGGAACTATCCTAGCTACTTGGTCAGATATCCGGATTATCGGGGAAGCATTGGCTGACATTGTACAGGGAGAACTATAGCCCTGAACCACCACTGGTGTACTTCCCCATCTACCGGAGCCAAGACAAGGGTTCAAGCTGGGCGCCTCTGTCCAACGTGACAGACACCAAGAACGGCTGGGGTCTTCGCTACCAGCCCTTCCTTTACGTCTTACCCCAAGCCATCGGCAATCTTGCCGAGGGAACTATTCTCCTTGCTGGAAATAGTATCCCCACCGATCTCAGCAAGACCAAGATCGACCTCTACGCTTCTACCGACAGCGGTAAGACCTGGACGTACGTCTCCAACATTGCTACCGGAGGAAAGGCCATTCCCAACAATGGCGAGACTCCTGTTTGGGAGCCTTTCCTGATGGTGTATAACAACAAGCTCGTGTGCTACTACTCTGATCAGCGCGATCCCTCGTATGGTCAGAAGTTGGTGCATCAGACTTCCAGCGATGGTGTCACCTGGGATGCTGTCGTCAATGACGTTCGAGGAACTGCTTACTCTCAACGACCTGGCATGACAACCGTCGCTAAGCTTCCTGATGGAAATTGGATGATGACCTTTGAGTACGGCGGAGGAGCTTCACCTAACAACGCTGCTTTCCCTGTCTACTACCGTATCTCCGACTCCCCTCTCACCTTTGACAGTGCGTCTGACCAGATTCTCACCGCTGGTAGCCGTGTGCCCAGCTCTTCGCCTTATCTGACCTGGTCGCCTTCTGGAGGATCCAGTGGATCTTTGATTGTTACTGCCAACAGCGACAATGGCATCTACATCAACACGAACCTCGGCGCTGCGGGCTCTTGGGTTTACTATGACATCCCCCAGCCTGGTGCTTATTCCCGACAGGCCATGGTTATGGATGACCCTGATTGGCTGTATGTCATGAGTGCTGGATACCTCAATGGTGATAACTGGGTCACCGACAGTGTCTTTGAGCTCCCCAACCTGTCTTAGATGTGCTGGCTCTAGTTTTTTCACTTCCAGGTGTCAGACAGTTGTTGTAAATAGTTAATCGATGAATCATGCATGAAGAGCAGTCCGTTAAGCAATAAATATTGCCCTATTTTAAACTCTCGTTGCAGTTTCTTGTTTGAGATATAGCGCCCTGGCATTAGTCACTCCATGGCCTGACTTCACAACCAACAATCAAAAATAAGATGAATTTATCGCTACCGTCGCCCAGAAAGATCCGTCAATTATCCACTTTGCGGAGAACTCGGCGATATTCTAGGCAGAACCTGACTAAAATATAACAGAGCCAACAGCCGTACAACCTGATGAAATTGGTTTAAAAGGTAGTTTGCTCCACCCAATTCTCTATCTGTCTCCTCTGCCTTCCTGCTATTCTTTCCCACATCCATTCATTCTCGATGTGAAGACCCTCCGTTCCATCGCACGTTGTACAAGGTGGGCTTGAGCAATGTTCAAATCACTATGCAAGATAGTGCTGTGGATAATGCTTCCATTTTACGGCCTCACGGCATTATCTGGACTCATTCAAGGCACCATGTTTGTCCACTGGTACACAGGAACCCTTGATGAGATTGCTCGTCTCCTCGTCAAAAACCTCATTGATATCAAAGCGCTCAAGTTTGTCAGCGACGCATCAGGATATAGCTTCCTTGATGGGTTAAGTCCTGTGTATGGGATACCGCAGATTCAGAGCCCGCTCGACTGGACTTCCCAACTCGAGTCTCGGTCTGACAAGACCCAGAGACTGGAATACTCAGAACGTTGAGAATATGGCAAATCTAGACAGCAAGCAATTTGACCTTTTGGACTACAAAAGACACATACTCTCATTTCCTCCAATTTACCAACCGAGCGATGAGAATCTCAGCGCAACTTGAGAAGGAATATCCCAAGACTTACGGCTTACTAGTCAAAGCGGAAATCAAATGGACAAGCCTAGGCCCATCGATGATACATGGTTGAGAGTTACCGCTTATTTCATTCCTTTTCTATGCTCGGCTATACCAACGTACATATTCAAGCATGTCCGGGCACTCTTTGTGGATCTACAGTTCCCTGAGACCTCTGAGACAGTACCTGATGGGAAGGATCCCTTGGCCCATAGTCTGCAAAGGCTTCTTGATGGATTCAGCGACGAAGATAGAGCGAGGTGTAGGAAGTCATCGCGAGGTGAAAGGATGTTGAGAAAGATTGAAGCCGAGCTTGCGAAAGATGATCGAAATACCCCTGAGGTGATCATTAAGGAGCTGAATGGTGTGCTGGGGCTAGATAAAGATGGAAAGGTCAAGAGTCAGGAATGAAGGACGTAGCCTGACTTTTGCTTTAGAGTAGCTGATGCAGTAGGCATTTTAAAGATCACCACTACCAAGATGAACTACCGTTATCCGATGGTTTCTCTTGGCCTGGAAATGAGGGTACCTCGAACACTTGGAATATGGTTATCAGTAAGCTGTTGTCCAATCTGGTATAGTGCTCCCTCACAGTTGTATCATCCTCAAAGTCCCTCCCTATTCAAAGCTTCTCCATCACATGGCTCGCGTATGCATAGTTGACTACGAATTCTTCAAAGACCCTTTCAGCAGCTGAATAGTCTTCCCGACTGCCTCCAAGCCTTCTTGCTTCTCCTTGATCTCATGTTCCATCTTTTTATACTTCTTTACCATCTCTACAAGGAGGAATTCGTCAGTCGACCCTTCATCATCTTCAGTCCTTTGTCTCTTCTTCATGCCATTGGCTCTGATAGCTTCATCTGGTCCGACATCTTGACGATGTTGAATGCTAGCCGAGGCTGAAGTTGGTGTTGACGCTGACCTTGGACATGATTGATCGTCGCGTCTGGAGCCTTCTGATTTGTGCCCACAGCTCTTAAGACGTCGTTCTAAATGGTCCCTACGCTTGAAAGGCTTCCCATTGGACCTCTTGCAACCAGTATTGGGACATATAAATGATTCCTCTAAGCTTGATGCACCTTTGTGTTTCTCTGTTCGATGTCGACTCAAGGTAAATTGCCGTGCAAATGTCTGTTGGCAGTCTGGACACACAAAGCAACTTTTTGTTTCCTCCGATCTGCTGTATTTGTTTAGCACATATTCTGTCATCAAGTGAGCATTGTACTCACTCATCAGGGTTGATCGTTCGCTGACCATGACCGCTGCTGTCGGCACTACCCGTGGCATCTCTCTCTACGCTATTGTCGATATTGATGCTCGCCGTAAGAGTTGAGTCTTTCATGGCGGCCGCTGGTAAAATTTCGGCTGTATCCTGCGCCGCCAGTTCCAAGCTTTCCAAATCACCACGGGACGTCATGTCCGGAATCAGAAAGTTTGGATCTTGAGGGGTGTTCTGGGCAAAGTTGAATGGGTAGGTCAGGTCATCCATTAATTGAACGTCCCTAGGCCAGAGCTCTTCCGGGACATCCTGACTGAGATATCCTCTGTTGCCCAAGTCATCTGTAACCGAGCCTTCAAGTCCTTCTGTTATACATTAGATACACTTCCTCAAAATCAGCGAAGACATTACCTTGAATTTCGATACCACAGAAGTCAGCGTAGAAGTCACAAGCTGCCGGTACGAGTGAGATCATAGGGTCGACAGCACTGCCACATTCATGATCGGGTTGGCTAGAACCGATGATGAACATCCAACAGACACCCCATAGTACTAACAGTGATGGCAAAATTGTCCACGGCATTGTTGTACATGTGTGCTTGATGTTGTTGGGAAACTCAGAGATGGGCTCAGCATGACCTTACTCCTCCGTCACATCTTTCTTCCGGCCGAGGTCCTCGTATTTGCGCCTGAAGAATCTTGTTAGCCTGCCCAATATGGCTTCAATTTCTTCGATCGTGTCCATAAGGGCCATTTCTTCGTGAGTGAAGAGCAAGTCATTCTTCCCAAATATTTCGATGAGTGAAGAAGATAATTTCATGATCTCTAGCCATTGCCTTGCCGATTCCAAGTCTTGCTCGCGCTTCAGAAGAGGAAGCAGACAGTCGCTGAACCGCCGCAGACTTCGCGACTGGAGGGAATGGTCGTGTGCGATCTTTCTAAAGTGGTGCAGATGTGGACTGGGTGAGGAGACGGCGATAGGAAGCTCATGATGTTCGCGCACGAGCGTATGGTGGATATCCTGGAGGGCCTCCCACTGCTCGTTGTTGAGATCTGGGTTTCTTTCACAGTGTTTGGTCTGACCTTTTTCGATGTGAGTGCACATTTCTTCAACCTTTACCAGGCGTGTATAGACAGTCTGGACTTCAGACACGAGAGAAGGACGATTGCCTGCCAGCGGTTCGGGCACTCGTGGAAGAGGTTCTGTGGGCAGTGGGCGACAGTTTTCTCCGTCCTCTAGCTTTGAGCGACATTTGGAAGAACATGAAGGGTTTTCATAAGGCGCGATAGACTCCAGTCTCTCTTTATTCAAGTGAGGACAGCCTTGAAGGTGTTGATCCCATTTTTTGAGAGTTCTGGCTGCCACATTAAAGACGTTATCTCCATCCTCTAGCTTTGAGTGCCATTTAGAAGAACATGAAGGGTGTTCACAAGGAGCGAGGGACTCCAGTCTCTTTTCCGCTAAACGAACACAGTCTCGAAAGTGACGATCCCATTCTTCCCCAAGTCTTGCCGCCAAGTCAGAGAGGTCAGAGTGCGGAGGACCCGATTTTGGAGTGATTGTAGCCATCAAGCCAAAGCGTGAGGGCAAACAAAGGTGCATTTCAGAGAACGGAAAAGAGGTTAAGTCCTGGAAGGTCTTGAAGTATGTGATGGTGGGAAATAGATTGAAGTTTTGTTTGGCGTTCTTGAGATTCGTGACGTGCTTGGGATGAGTCTGAAGTGAGGCTTAGTGCAGAATATAAGGTGCACTCTTGCGGTGCAGCGGGGGTTTTGGAGTGCGAAGTCGCGCAATGCGAACCAGTTGCCTTGGTGTAATTATAACTTGGAGCCAACAAGAACATCCAAAACAGCCTCGCCACCTAATGTAACTCTAAACTCGGAGTGTCGCCTGACCAGAGAACCCAGATTGGCCTTCATTTTGTGGGATTTATCGGGGACCACTTTGGATGATTGTAGGGGTGAAATGTTAGCGCACCTCAAAATGTCAAATCGAAATCCAGGTATGCGTTGGAATATTATATAGGAAGATCATTTGGATAGCCAAGTTCAAAATGGAATATCTTCCAAGGGCACAGTTAAGTTATATCTTGGCAGCAATCGTTATTTTGGCAGCCACCACTAAGGACAGATCACCACAGAACTCCGTGCAAGCCCAAAGCCTTCAGTAAGTCTTTTTCAAATGCTTTCTCTTGAAAGGCACCCCTAACAAATAACTAAGAGAATTACCTGAAGAGGGCATGTCTGGAGTCCAAACCGTCCTGATGCTTGCAGCATTTCTATATAACTGTAACAACTGGTCTGGCCGACTCGTGCAGCTTCAAAACGACAGGACACAAGCTCAGCCAGTTGTAAGAGAACAGACAGAAAAAGGTTCCAAGCTTTGATCGTGCCGCTATCCCCCAATCTGGTCAGTATCATTCGAGAAGACTTACGCTGTTAAAGTCGCGTAGTTATCAAAGCAGCAAGCATGTAGATTCTCCTACACGATGATGAAGATCATGCTTATGTTTGATAACTACGAAAAGGAATATCTGGTTGATGGTATCTCAAAAATTGAAACAAAGATCCGGAAGAGCGACTTAGAACCCCGTGGCGTGATTATCCAATAGCTCAATGGTACGTTGTGGACAAATAAAAGTAGCCATTTAGAGAGTCGAATAAAGAATGTGATCAGACTTCTTTAATGTGTCAGAGTAGATAGAGCACTATGAAAACTAAATGCTGCTCTTGCTACTACAGGTTAACTGCTACATGTTCGCTTCTCACCCATATAAAACTAAAGCTATACCTCCTTAGGAAGTTAAGCTACTAGGAGAGATCTCGCTTCAACTTCCCAATTAGGCTGCTAATGTGAGAAAGCCTAAGCTCAGGAACTGGACTTGAAGCAAGTATTAAAAGCCGAGTCACCCGCAACCGCAATTCTTAAAATCTCTCTCACAATTGTAAACCATTGAGCATCGTCTATAGAATTGTCATTGACCGCAAACATGTGATCTTCCTCAACTTATCCCACAGAGGCAGGAACCGCATTCTCCACATTGAATGCCAACGACCCTGGGACCACTGCAGACACCATTATCAACGCCCTTGAGAAAGATGTTGCCTTGATTATCAAAGGCATAGCTTCCAAGCATTTATGCGAACAGATAAGAAGTGATGTAAAACCCCTTTTCGACTCAGATGTCAAAGATGACTCTGGCTTCTTTCCCCCCACCACCAAGCGAGCAACTGGTTTCTTTGCTACCTCAGACGCATATGTCGAACTAGCTATCAACCCTCTCTTACAATCTGTTGCAGAAAAGGTCCTGGGCAGTAAGTACACGTACCGGGAAGGGCAAGAGCCCATACATTGCTAGCGCTGTTGGATTTCGTGTGGAGCCTGGTGGGAAGCAGCAGGCTCTTCATAGGGATGATTCGGATTATCATCCTAGGAACTGCGATATGCCGGTGATGCTTGGTTGCGTGACGGTAAGCTCGTCTTCTTTCATTGCGATTTGGGTCATCTAACGTCGCCAGGCTTTGAACAAGACAACAAAGGAGAATGGCGCGACCATTGTCATCCCAAAGAGTCACCTCTGGGGGCCTGATAGATGCCCACTAACTAGATGGGGAGGCTATCCCCGGAGAGCTAGAGACTGGCGATGCTATACTCTTCCTGGGCAACGTTTATCATGCAGGCGGAGCCAACACCACTAAGTAAGCACACCATACCTTTCTCAGTATCATACAAGCTAACATGGAAAGGGATGACGCTCGAGAAGCTATCGATACCTTTATGTGCAAGGGTACCCTGAGACAAGAAGAAAACCAGTACCTCAGCATTCCCCCAGAGGTCGCAAAGACTCGAAACTTCCCCCCGACGATGCTCAGGTTGCTAGGGTATGGCATTTGTCCACTGGCTTTGGGTTTCTACAAGTATAGGGATCCGATGAAAGTCATCTTTGGAATGGAAGATGAAGAGACTGTCAAGAAGTAAATAGTTTGTTCTTCAAATTGCTAAAATTCTTCTACCGTGACCTTCCCACTGCTTTGCTAGTATGCTTCAGTCTGCATCTCCGCTGGACCAGAATGTCTCGAGAAAGATAAGAACATCCCCATGGTGCTTTAACCCTGTGACATCAGATAAGCCCTGGTAGAGATCCCTTATTATGAGTTGCCTGTGACATCCTCGTAACATTCCGTCTCGGCAATGAAGATTGGCCATGCGAGGTTATGGGTCCACCAATGTAGATTCTCCATACCTGTCAGTAGTCGAAATAGTTCGCTCAGTCTGACAGTCTCTTCGGGGCCATGTTCATGACCAAGGCATCGTGCAGTGTATAACAGAGCAGCATTATGATAGGCGTCAACTAAACGTATAAAGTCCCCGCGATCGGCACTCGAGCACACCCCGCTGGCGCCAACTTCCATCAACGTCTCTCCTCGCACTTGAACAAACTCGGCCCTCCAATTCCGAGTCGAGTCCTCAGATGAACAGCCTCGAGATATGAGCGTCGCATCATGAAGAAGGAGTAGAAACGCGGAGAATGACTTGTCATCTCCATACTCAACTGGTCTAATCGCATCTTGTACGTCTGTCGCATCGAGGATAGTTGTACATGCAAAAATATCGTACATGGCCAGCTGATTCTGCAAAAAGCTGAAAAGGCCACTTTTTGGAAAGTCAAGCGTGGATAGAGGGTTAACTAGAGCACGGGCTGCCTTTCGATGGAAATCAGCGGCATCTGCACCACCAGTATGAGCTAGTTCGTAGGATGATAGGATCGTCATCGACGAGAGCATCCATTCTACTGTATCGGCTGTTACTGTAAGCTGGAGATGCGCGTTCATGTCGTCAATACCACGCATGATCATTGATAAGACATGATCCCTGTCTTTTTCGTAAACACTTAATGGTGTAAAGTCTCTTGCTGCCTGCTGGGCTCAGACTGCGCATGTAGCGAGACGGACTGCTTCATTCGTCTGAGCCAATGGGGGAACCTTTTGACGGTAATAATTCCTTTCTGAGTCGATCCAGACCATCAACCCGGCGATATTATTGTCATAGTAGTCCAAGAGTTGTCGAGTGCTGCTGTCAAGACTTGGCGAAGGGGTTGATGCTGAAGAGTCAGGTACAGGGAAGTGAACACCTCGAAGATGTCCACGAAGAGCGACCCCCTGAACCCATCCAAGTCTCGGACCGTACCCCGGGCAGGTAAATCCCCGGCCAAGACATTTCTGACAGCTCGGTTGACCAAGATCGCAGATAATCCTTCGCTTCGAGCAAATCAAGCAGCCTGAGATAGCATAAGTGAGTGAACGGCTATGTTTTCAATGGTATCAACCTTACCTTTGCCCTTGGACCGTGGCATTATACCTTTCCCTCGCTTCTTGCCGGCATCAAGAGGCAGAGCATTGGCTCACATCACGTGCTCCACTTTATAGATGACTACGACGGATAAATTCTTACTAAAAAGAATGAGTTTGATTATTACACATGATCGATAGTTGTACTTCAAGACGCGTCTTTATAACAGTGCTTAAAATACTTTTATTATATTTAGAACTAATTTTGACTCTTGATCATCACTTCTTAAAGACTGAATCGGCTGGATTAGAATCGAGATACCTACCAGGATGGCGCCTAACCCGGGGGTTTCATTCGTTATATCTTGTCTCACACAGCCTCAAGGCGGAGTGCGAGTCTGACAGTGGCTGTACCGCATGTCTGCAATGCCCGATAAGACACCCTCATCCGATTTTCAACCTGTCTTCTCCTGCTCCCCATTCACTTCAGGAACGGCCTTGAGTAAGACACACAGGCCTGCCACTATCGCTACTTTATGGAGGTGACGTTTGGCGCAGTTGGGGACTTTATCGCCATTGGTGTCCTTATCAAGAATGTCATCGAATTGCTTGATGACAGTCGAGGCTCGGCTTGAGAATACAATTCGCTAAANNAACTTGGACCTCGCTAAACTCTACTACGATAAGTACTATAGCATGCTCCAGTTCTAAGATACTTAGAATACGCTTGAGAGTGTTGTGGATAAGGTAGAGAGAAAACTAAAGGATATTATAATTAAGGTATAAAAATATAACTTATATTATAGGTAAAGTATAATAAAGT
>VYWZ01000634.1:0-14733 GCA_008711595.1 Fusarium xyrophilum | reverse complement strand
ATTTATTGGTCGTTACTGGGTCGAGACTATAAAATAGATCTTCCTTTTATTATATAGTAAACCTATCTTTGCATAATAAACAGCATTATAGCTATATATTCTTATAATCTTATTTAATTATATAATACTATATTATCTGTATCATCCGTATTATTAAGTAAGATCTGCTTGCAGCAGGCATATACTAATATATATGCCATAATATCCATTACCTAGCTAGATTAATCTCCGTGCCGACGGCAACCATGTTGCCTTCCGTTCAACACCTAAGTATGGACCACCATAGCACGTGACCGGACATCAAGCTCCTCATCATATCACTCTTCGATGACGCCATATGTGTTTCGGCCGCACCACTGAACCCCCGACGCCGACGTTGGTTCGGTTCAAGGGGCACTCATCTCACCTGCCTGTGCATCATCTTTGAAGCATTACGAGCCGGAGAAACCTGCGCCGTCACCCGGTCCTGGTTCCACTTATTCCCAGAATGAATGAGGTCCAAGCTTCCCCCAAGCTCTTGGAGAAGTGAGATGTTACAGAGCATGAAAGAGAGCTCCGTTCGTCCTTGTTATTGACTCGATAGCTGCTGACAAGGGCATGTATCGGCTCCTCGAGGACAGAAGCCAGAACGGAAAATCATTGCACTGTGCTTTTCTCACGTTGATTTTATGAATTTACTCTGTATAGCACCTCATTAAACGAAACAAGGGCGAAAGAGAGGCAATAGCAAACAAACAAAAGGACCCCGTTCGTTCCCGGCGAGAATGAATTTCCGAGACACTGCTACCCAACACTGAGCGAGACTGGGCTACGATGTGAAAGTCAGCCACTTGGACGGAAGTCAACTGGCGTCCCCCAAGCTCTCTGCCTCCCTCACTCTCTCCTCAAGCCTGCGGCGTTTCTTTACCTTGGTACTAAGACGGGAGAGGCAAAACCCAAATCCGAGAAGCCAACAGCCATCGATGCTTTCCGGGTACGTAGCAGACAAACTCGGCTAGCTCTCTCTTGTTTGGTCGCACGTCTGTTGCGCGTCTTGGTCGCCCTGATCGGACCTGATCTGGTGGTTCGCAAGCGGCCAGAAAGCTTTTTGCCTTGCAGCAGCAGCGTAATATGGCATGGCAAGGCAAGGTAGGTAGCTTACCACCGGGTAGCTTGTCCACACCATTAGGTAGCTGGGCCACCCAATCCATCCCTTCGATGACAGGCTCGTGGGACTGTACCTCTGAGCGTCGCATCATCTTGCATTCCCATGCATCCATACACGAGTCTCGTTAGTGATGTCCGTACATAGTGTCATGGGGTGTATCCAGTGATGCTGGGATGCTGGGATGACTGTGACAGCCGCAATTGGCTGGATTGAGAGCTCTTACACAAGCAAGCTCTCGGGCTGTCTATCGGGCTGTCTATCGCTCCATTGTCACTGTAGCTGTTGCTCTCGCCCTCCAGCTCCAGCTCCTCTCCTCTCGCTCTCTCGCTCTTGTGTAGTGCGCACGCGCAGCCTCTCCCACCCTTTGCCGTTCCCACCCCCCCTGGATCTCTCTCTCTCTCTCTCCTCTCCTCTATTCTTGCTCTACCTAGCTTCTCTATCTCGTGTTGTGCCTTGTATACCTTTAAATCCCTCCTCTGCTCCCCGAGAGAAGCGCCCTGATACCCTGAACTTGTCAATCGCATCGTACAGACTCCCATACATCACACAGACCAGTGACTATATCACCATGTCCCGCAAGAGAAAGCAAGACGAGGAGGAGGAGGAGGAGGAGGAGGAGGAGGAGGAGGATGAGCTTGTCTCCCTCCCTGAAGACGATGATGGTGAGGAGGAGGAAGAGTGAGTACCATTTGCTTCCTTTTGCATGTTACCTTGTTACGATCGCTTTTTTGAGGAGCTGCCGATTGTCCAATCGTGCGCATATCATCGTTGCGCCATAGCTGCGCGACCTACCAAGATGCGCGCGCAGGGCTGATGTCGCATGCCACCACAAGATGCGATCCAATGCTATGCGAATTCTCTCGCGATTGAAACCATTCCCGCGTGTCAGTTGCGGTATTTTCCGATCGCATTGTGATTCTCCTTGCATTTAGGATTGCTTGCTGTTGTGCGATTTCGCTATCAAAGCATGTTGTCGATGACGATTGGCTGACAGCAATGTGAATAGGTACGTCTCCACCGCGGACGAAGAAGAGCAAAGCGAAGAAGACGAGGACGCTGAGGAGGAGGAGGAGGAGGAGGAGGAGGAAGATGAGGAAGACGACGAAGCTGATGCACTGGGTAAGTGATCATCGATGTTCTGGAAGAGCTCGCCACCGATACATACTTCCATCCCTTCATGTTCCATCTTACTAGTTACATGGTCTCTTCCAAGAGTCTGGCAACCAGCTTATGATACCGAGCCAATAAACTGACCATATCATTTCAGCCGAGCCTCCTGCCAAGAAGCGCAAGACAGCCGAGGCAGACACCAAAGAAACCAATGGCGACGCCGAGGAGGAGGAAGAAGACGAGGAGGAAGGCGACGATGATGCTGAAGCTGAAGGCGACGAGGAGGATGCTGAGGGCGATGAAGACACTGCTGATGTCTCCGCTCCGGCCAAGGACGGCGTCAAGACTGCTGAGGCGCCTGCTGCTGCTACCGAGACCCCGGAGCCCAAGGCGGTTACAGCTGGTGGTGACGAGTAATACCTACGAGGCGACTCGTGTATCGTATAGCAATCCGTTCCTTTTTACTCCATGTGTCTTTCAACAGATTGAATAATTTCTGGATGTTGTTGCTTTGGAGTGTCACTATCTCTGAGTTGTGCCATGGTTGAGTGTAGGTTGATATGGGCGATGTGGTGTTTGTGAAGTCACTCATTCGTGATACCGCCCTTCTCCCTGTGCACATCTCCTTCATTATCCCCTTTACTGACAAGTCAGTATCATATTCATGATCATGCACCCGAGCACACACAGATCTAGCCAAGGCAGATCAGATCTTGATCCTGATCTTGATCTACCCACGCACGCAGTGCCCACTTACCGATCTACCAATTTAGATAAAGTTTTTGGAAATAAACAACGAGACGTTCTCTTTTTCCCCAGGGGGGATGTCATATGAAAAAGACGCAAAACCCCTGCCATGGTGTTGTAATTGGTTCAGAAGGCATGGGGGACTCCGCAACGGGTAGGGCTGCGGGAAGGTTGAGGGTTTGGCTGACGGTCATGATGTTTATTCTTGGGGTTGATAGGGGGTGTTGTCGCAGGAGACGCATACTTTCTTGGTTGTCTATGGTACGTAGGTGGGATAAGCTTGTGAAGTCTTGCGAAGACGAAAACTGAGTAGAGAGATCAACGAGTTGTACGTTGAGAGATAATGGAAGTGTGTGAAACGAACAGAGTTACAAACTATTTGAAAGAGACAATATCTTCTCAATGGCTGCTGGCCAGCCAGTTGTCGAGGGTACAGCACAATACTCGGGGGTTGAACTGTCAGGACGTCGATCTCAGCTGACGAGTGCCAACACCACCAAATGACTGGTGCCACGTTTGTCCATCCATCACCCCAGACTCTTTTAGTTTCCAAGAACCGACAAGACTGAACATGTACCCAGAGTAGAGTACAGTAGCGTAAGATCATCAACGAATACAGCAACATCAGCCGTTGCAGGGTGGTCTGATACGATCATCGGTTGCTGCATGCCAATGTCTGTACTACGCGGCATGCGGCAGACTTCAAGTCATGTCATAATAACCTCGGTCCATTGGTTCTGCCAAACAAAAAAATATCACAGTAAAAGTCTGAATTATTAGCTCTGAATGATGGCATGAATACTACCCGGTGACTCAACAACCGGATCTCATTACCCAAGAACCAACACAAAAAGACAGTGGATTCTATTCGACTCGACTCGACTCGGGGCTTCGGAATTCGTCAGACTCTGAGGCCGGCTCGTGACCACTTGCTTCAAAACTTCACAGGGCGTAAAGCAAAACTAAACATGGCCTGTGCGAAGGAGAAGGAGGCTATTCCCCACGACCTGTCCCAAGGCAAACGAGATTGAGGTTAGTCAACGATACCCCATCCTACAGGGATCAGCCCCGCCTGTGGCGTCTGGGGATAAACTCAGGCCACCCCAAGGTTTTTTTTTCCATATCCTGCCATGTTCCTAGTTTATCGCAACGACATGACTTTTGACGATATGGTTGATTATATTCTTCTGACTCGGTGAGACTTGTAGTATCAGGGTATTGTCTCTCTTGTTGTCTATGACAGAGACACGGTCAGGCTGTGACGAAACTCGCTCAGAAACGCTCTTACGTGGCTATTAGGTAGGTAGCCGAGAGCCCGGATTTACTAACAGAATGCCCATCCTTGACAGGTGCCAAGCCCATACCCCCCATCTTGTGTACTCCGTAGACCATTGGCCTTTGCGGAATACTCCTGACTCAGGCGTCTAGGTTAACGTTATCAATCTCTACATTGGTTGGTTGCCCATTGCATCCATTGCATCTTTCCCCTTCCAAGCTTCACGGCCATGCTTTAAGCGAAGGATAACGAGCACCTGAACTTGTGATGCATCACATTGGCCCGTCCCTCCCTCACCCTCATCCTCTTACTCCGGTCACGGCTCGTCGGGTCCCAGGCCGTCTGTGTCCTGGCTGTGCTAGGTAGACCCGTACTGTGTATGGTATGATTCCGTGCCTCTCCCTTGTCTCCCTGTCGTGATGCCATGCCCCCTCCCGGGCCCATCCTCCGCTTCTTTTCATACTTTGGCACCACCCTCGACGGATTAGTCGGTGGTAGTTATGCATGGTGGTGTTTTTTTCTCTTTTTGCGAACGAGCCTGGGGTCTTGGCACTCTTTTCTCGTTTTTTGTACCCTAGACATTCTGTTATAAAAGGGGACCTGTTCAGCCCGAGCTTGTAGTTGTGAATCTTTATCCTTCTCTGTATACACACGGTCTTCCCGTCTGCTGCTCTCTCTCCCCACCACACAGAAAAAAGCCAGACGAGAGAAACGGAAGAAATCACAAGGAGCAGAGAACGGAGTAGCTACGTTACGGCTTGCGGCTTGTCGACACTACTGCCATGCCTTTTCCCAGCTTAGAGGCCCCCTACGAGGCTTCTACAGTAAGTCACTCTCAACTACCTAACTCACAAGAGACATGTCTAACTCACTCCTCAGAAGCAGAACCCTCTTCAGTCTCCCGAGACGCCCAGTCTCGATAACACCGTCTTCCCATCCCCTCGAACAGACCTTGACCGTTCCTTTGGAGACTTCTCCCTCAACGGCTACGCACTCCATTCCACGACCCCGGGTCAAATCCCCGTCCATCCTCCTCATCGCACCTCATCGGCCTTCTCAGAAGGCTACGACCTCTCCACAGGCCGCCCACCCCTCGGTGCCGTCTGGCCAGCTCACGTCTCGCCGGCGGCAACATTCCTACCCACGCCGCCCATGGCAGACGAGCTATTACCAGCTGAGCCTGAGCCTGAAGAAGATAACCAGGATGACTTTGAGGACTACGGCGATGACTCGGAGCCAGCCAGCGGGAAGCGCAAGCGCTCAGCGGCAACAAAAATAAGGGCAAAGGGTAAAGACGGACCTAAACGTAATCCCACCCAGCTCCGCACTGCATCGCGTGCTCCCAAGAAGCGCACTGTTGCTCAGCCCAGACATCCCAGCGAGACTACGGAGAAAGTCAAGGCGCGGGCGGCGCACAACCAAGTTGAGCAGCAATACCGCAAGCGTCTCAGCACCCACTTTGAGCGTCTTCTCGCTGTCCTCCCTGCCCCCGGCACAGAAGGCGGTATCGCCAATGATCACCGCGTGAGCAACGCCGAGGTGCTTGATCTCGCATGCGAGAGAATTCGCGCGCTGGAGAAGCAGACGGCGAGGTTAGAAAGAGAAAGACGAGAGCTCCGGGGACGAATCGCTCCTGATACACGAAGGTGTTTGGTTTAGAAGTGTTCAAGTAGTTCCCTTAGGTACGGGATGGTTAAAGGATACGGAAAAAAAGGGGGTTGGCGTAAGGTAAGTTACCTGGGCAAATGATCGGACATGATGGCGAATATGGAACAACAAAACAAAGAAACTGCGGATCGAATCTTTATCTTTAAAAGAAAAAAGTATTAGAAAAACACAAAAACAAAACATGCTTGGATCGGATGGTTAAAGGTTAGCGGTCACCGGTTAACGGGTTTAGGAGTTGCTTTGACATCGGTACCAGAACTGAAGCTTACGCATTGGAGGATATCTTCATGTTGTTTTGTCGAATGCGCAATTATATGCTCCGGTGTGATTGGTTAGATACTTGATCTCAGCTGCCTTTTCCATTTTTGTTCAAACATGATGTTCAAGGATGATATCTCACTCACTGCCTTGCGTAGCGTATTGTCCGAGGACTCGTTCTCAACAAGCTTGATGACATCTCAGAAGAGACCGCAGACACCCAATGGTCGAGTTTGATCGACCCCATAATCATTTTCAAGAGGCGCCGGGCCGCAATCTTTGCCAAGGCCGGTATCGACTTCGAGATAAAGACGGTGTATACCTATTGCCAGGGCATACGTAGCAGGGCTTTCGGCGGCTGGAGGAGCTTGATCAACTCTATATGGCAGCTCTATATGGCAATTAGAAATGGAAGAACACTATGGAAGGTACTGTAAGCATTGCTGCAACAAGGGAAGAGGGTCGTTCTGAAGAGTATCAGGTCTCGAGAGTCTAACCAGACCTTGGATGAATGGGGCTGGCGCAAGATTACGGGATAGAGGTACCGAATGAGCCTAAGAAGAGGCTCAGAAGTACTGAGTGTGACCTTTCTTCCGAACAAGGAATTCATTGGAAATGACGAGCAAAGGTATGTGATGATTCGATGAAGACATGTCTTCATCAAAGGGTATTATACCGAGAAGGATAGAAATCTATGAATCTCTTGAACGCCAAGTACTTGGCAAACCACCTCCTCTCCGAGATCGCTAAACGCCAACAAGGTAACGACAAATGCAGCTTCAACTCTCATAGCTTAGCCTTGCTCTCTTTTTGCTTCTCCTCTTCCTCTTTCCTCTTCCTCTTCCTCTTCCTCTCCCCTCCTCCTCCCCTGCTCTGATACATGCTGCTAATATTAACTGATAGTAGTAGTGAATTCTTGTGTTATGGTGGGTTGAGAGAAGGGAGGAGTAGTGAACCTTGGCTTTATGCTATGAAACAGACTCTTGAGGTGGGCTGCAGTATTCCTGGGGTGGTAAGGGGTGGTAAGGGCTATGGCCAACGAAAGCTGCGGAGCGGTTTTTGGAAACACAGCTACAGGTGCAAGAGTGTTTCAGAAAGCTCGATTTCGTCATGCAAGCCAATCTTGCGTATGTAACTTATGCCGGATCACTAAAGTGATATATAACAGCGCTGGCCTGGGACACAGAAATCAGACTTATATCCATGGGATATTGCTGAACTTTGATGGAAATCTCCTCATATTTTCCGTCACGCTGAGGGAGATTGATAAGCAAGCGCATGGTCTTATTGAGTGCCATGAGGCCTTCTGCTGAGGATGCCAGCGAGCATATAGTCTTATTTGAGTGGCATCAGACCTCCTACCGAGGATGTCAGGTCGAGGACGCTAGCGAGGATATGGTGTTATTGATTGCCATCAGGCCTTCTGCTGAGGATGCTAGCGAGGATGATAGCGGGGATGCCAGGTCGGCTGCTAGTCTTGCAAATGCTCTTCCATTGTAGAAATGTCCATCAAATCTCGAGGTTTTTGTGAGGGATTATTTCGTAGTAAGGAATATAAAGAGACCCAGGTTACACGGGACTCGTTAAAAGGTTTCCCTGACTATAACGTCAGGAGAGTTGATTTTGGTATTGTAGTGTAAGATGTAATTATGGTTGGGAATCAATGCTACATGACCGGCCTGGCACTGAAGGTTATTAGATCTTCATCGGCGACCAAGGATGCCACCTAAAGTACCTGGCGAAATATGATTCTTGTCTCCTCTGTGAGGGAAGAAACGAGCTTGGTGATGCTGCTATCTTCGCGGTTAGCTTATGCATCTGTCTAGAAGGTGTGGTGTTATGCCGAGATACCAATGCTTATAGTTTCTGACCCGATACATATACATCATCCTTTTCTTGTGCGTCTCAGGAACAGATCGGGTGCTTAGGAACCAGTCCTTCATGGCTGGATCTCTAGCTCTGTGCCGCCACCATCTGCGGTTGGAAAGGCGTGTACAGGTTGACGTCTTGAGACTCGTTCAGGGGCTCCGGGAGGCTTGCTCCGGGATAGTGGATGCGGGGCCGTGCGATTCATAAGAAGTCGGCGAGCTCATTGAAGTTTGACTGTTTCAATGCCGGGGCAGCGGATGGACGTGCACGACTGAAGAGCGTTGTCTGCAGTGTGAGGTAGGTGAAGGACGCTATAACGTCCGAGGTCAGTACCTACGCAAACCTACCTTGAGAAGAGTGTCGTCAATACAGATGACGTCATGAGAACACCTTCGGGATCTGCAGAATTTGCCAAGGAATTTTATCGCTGGCCATTGGCCAGATTTAGACCATCAGCCCGACCATTGGCTTACCCTAGAGACTTTCCTCATTGAAGCTGTTCACATATTAAGGCACGAGGGAAGGGGAAAAGGTTCAGAGTCCTGAGAACATGCTTCAGCAAGGTCAATAGCAGCTGCACCTAGGTACCTAGGCAACGAATTAGACCCTCGGCGGATCACCGGCCAGCCACATCCCAACTTCTTTCACCCTATTTCACAGCAGACATGCGTCACCCTCGTTGACTTTCCAACCATTTAAGATTTGTCGTGTATTAACCGGCTCTAATATGCAGCTTTCAGTTTCGTGTTATTTCAGGAGAGCTGTCTTAGCTAAAGTGTACCTTATAACCGATTGTTTCTTGCACTGCTGGCCACTAGAATGATGGGTTGCTCGAGCCCTTGGCGATCTGGAATAGGGGTTCTTTGTTTGCACTATGGATGAGAACAAGGCGCATTTATTAATATTACAGTAGCTTATTATCGCGTACATATCGTATGACTTAGAATAGTCCCATGCAATTATCATTATCTACGACTGCTTCTCGAGGCTCTGCAAGTTGACCAGCTCCGCATAACGTCCATTCTTTTTCATCAACTCCGTATGCGTTCCTTGCTCGACAATACGCCCTTGGTCAAAAACATAAATGATATCAGCCTTCTGAATAGTACTTAGACGATGCGCAACGGCGATGGTGGTTCGGCCCTTGGCCGCCTTGTCCAAAGCAGCCTGTACCACATGTTCTGACTCCGAGTCCAAAGCTGAAGTGGCTTCGTCAAGGAGCAAGATCTTAGGGTCTCTGATTAGAGCTCTTGCAATGGCAATACGTTGTTTCTGCCCACCAGACAATAACGCGCCCTTGCTACCCACAATAGTGTTGAAGCCGTCAGGAAGTGACACAATGAAATCATAGATATTGGCTTCACGAGTGGCATGCTCAATGTCTTCATCTGAGACATCGTCACGTGCAGTACCTAAAAGAATGTTGTCCCTGATGGTTCCTTGGTAAAGTGTAGGCTCCTGACTGACGAGAGCGATGTGCGATCGATAATCATTCACGTTCAACGTGCTGATTTCGTGACCATCAATGAAGACGCCGCCAGAAAGGGGGTCGTAGAATCGTTCTAAGAGTGCGATGGTAGTGGATTTTCCACAACCGGATGCGCCCACAAGGGCAATGTACTGTCCAGGTCTTACAACAAGATTCAGGCCACGCAGAACAGGTTGCTCGGGTCTCGTAGGATAACGGAAGTGAACATCACGAAATTCGAGTGTGCCCTCAACATGAGACAAACGCTCTCCGGTGTTTGACCAAGTGTCAACCACGGGTTGCCTATCAAACAACTTTTTGAGTTGTCCGGCAGCATGGTGCGCTTTACCCATGTCAGGAGCGAAGGAGAAGATCGTACCTGTTAATTTGTAATTGGTTAGCTATGTTGGGTTCCTCAGATAGCTGGACTGAATCGATATGGGGGCAGATTCAACAGCTGAGTTGAATCTCGATCGTTACGTACCCGATGACTGACTGCCAAAGATAATTGCCATAAAGCATAAGAAGAACTGGAACATGCTCAGTTCAAACTTGGAGAGGAGCCGGCCACCAAACCAGAACGAGACCGCGAAACAGGCGAAGAGCAGGCTCTGGGAGGCGGCATAGAGGGAGGAGGACTTCAGGACAGAGATTAGACTGTTACGCTGTTGTATAGCTAGAGATTGTCTGTACTGCTTCAAGACATCGTCTTCGCGAGTCAAACTGGCGACGGTGCGGATGGCGGAGATTGCTTCGGAGGCAAACCCGGCAGAGGTGTCGTAGGCAGCCTTGGAGCGGCGCTGAAATTGAGCGAGGATCCAGAAGCGGAAAAAGCCACATGCCAGGAGGACAGGGATCAGTGAAATACACACGAGGGAAAGCTTCCACTGAATTGCTAGGGATAGAGCAATGGCAGCGATGAGTGTCGTGGCAACCATTAACAGCGTGCCCAGAGTCACGCCGCTCAGTCCAGCGACGTGAGTTGTTTCAGTAGAGAGAAACGAAGTGAGTGCTCCTGCGGTGTTCTCATCGCGGTCAAAGAAGGCAACGTCTTGACGAAGCATGGCTCGGAAAGCTCGGTCTCTTACTCTGTGGACTAGTCGCTCAGAACATTTCGCAAACAAAACACCTTGAATGATGAATGCGAACAGCTGAACAAAGGCGAGCATGAGATACATGGCGCTCCAGAAATCAGAATCTTTCTTGATCTGGTGCTTGGTTTGATCCGTCACGGGTGCTGATAGAGTTGTGATCTGCTTGGCAAAGAAAACTGGAACAGAGTTAGTCACGACGGATTACTTGAAGGAATATCTAGCAGCTTACCAGCTTGCGTAGGATTGCCTGCGCCGCAAATAGCAGAGAACACCAGTCCCACAAGCATGAATCCCAATTCCTTCTTGTTGAAAGACGCGATGAGTTTGATAAGTGTCCACAAGGCATACTTTTGTTCGGCCTCGGCTTTGCGACCTTGAAGAGCCAGACTCGATGCGGATTTTGTGGTGCTCGTGCGGTCTAGCCTGGCCGCGATATCGTCGTTAGGGTCAGCGATATTTGCAGCCTGTTTCTCGCTCGTCAACTTCCGCATAAGTGAGACCTCCTCCTCATCAGTGGCAGCTTGCTCCTCAGGGGCCATTGTCTCAGCAGCGGCAATTTTCTGTGCCGAAACGAGCTTCGAATATGGACCCTTGTTCTCTAGGAGTTCGTTGTGAGTCCCTTGTTCGACAATTCGTCCATCAGACATCACAACGATGTTGTGGGCATCTCTAATAGTTGAGAGACGATGAGCAATGGTAATTGTTGTACGACCTTCAGAGGCGTTCTCAAGGGCAGCTTGCACAGCACCTTCTGACTTGGTATCGAGAGCGCTCGTTGCTTCGTCAAGGAGGAGAACTAGAATCTTGTTAGTTCAGAGAATACCGACTACGCCGGGGATAGGGGGGGCGGTGGTTCTGGGACGTAACAAGGCTCGAGTTTCATCCTAAGATACCATAAACTTCGCCAAGTATCAAGTTTAGGTTTTCTTAACTTAGGCAAGACTAGAGTACCTTGGGACAAACTCCAAGAGTCTCTTGGACTTTGGTCAAAGATCCCGTATTTTTATATTCGGTCGACTTACTTTTAGGATCGGAAACGATGGCGCGAGCGATGGCAATACGCTGCTTCTGGCCACCTGAGAGGAGAAATCCTCGTTCTCCAACGTCGGTTTCGTATTTTTCGGGAAGAGAAGAGACAAAGTCATGCGCGTTGGCCTTCTCGGCAGCTTCGATAACCAACTCACGCTGCTTTTCCTCGCTCGCATCTTCATATTTGGTGCCGATCAGACCGTGACGAATATTGTTGAAGATAGTGGTGCCAAAGAGCGTAGGTTCTTGGCTGACAAGAGCCATTTGCTGTCGTAGCCACCGGAGATTAAGCTTAGAGATATCGTGTCCATCCAGGTAAACTGTGCCTTGCACAGGATCGTAGAATCGTTCTACCAGGCCCACAATCGTGGATTTGCCTGAGCCTGATGCCCCAACGAGAGCCGTCACCTTGCCGGCCGGAATTTCAAGACTCACGTCATCCATAACTGTGACTTGCGGGCGAGAAGGGTAGATGTGTTTAATTTTTGAGAGCCGGATGGAGCCTTGGATATTCTCTAGCTTCTCGCCCTCATTGCTAGAGGAATCGAGGGGAGAAACACGATCGATTGTATTGAAGATCTTGGCGGCAGCAGCAACTGCATTCGTAAAAGCCTGTGAACAATATTAGCTTCTAAATAGTGCATACGCGGCATATGTTCAAAGGCGCAACCTGACGACAGGAGAGGCCGCAAAGAAGAGCCAGGTCCCGGCTAGGAGAAACTAAAAGTAACATACCTGAATATTAGGAGCCACGTTACCCAAGTTGAAGGCGCCTATCATTACTGCCATAACGATAGTAAGGATGTTGGAAAGTGAAGTTTCACCATCTACAAGCATCTTGCTACCTTGCCAAAAGGCCAGACCGTAGTTGAGGTACACGACCATCATCATACCTGAAATGGTCAGAAATTCATTCTGTAGAACGTACTGATGAATTTGAAAAGGTGGTGGAAGGCGGGTGGGATGTGGTTGAAGCCATTCGCATGCATCTTTAACACCCTGGAGAAACACATACCTGCAACCATACAAGCGACAGCGCCTTTGACACGAAACCCAAAATATTCCGCATTCTTGAGATGGGCATCGTATTGCCTGGCTAGACGTTCCTGCGTCCCGAATGCGACAGCATTTCGAATTGAACTGATGACCTCGTCTGCGAGACTTCCTCCATGGGCATAGGCTTCGAGACTTTGTCGATTATACTTTAATATGAAGGACGAGCCACCGCCCATATTGATCAGGAGAGCAACAACGGTAGAAAAAAGGATCAGAGTCAGTTTCCAATACTTGATGAAACCGATGATGAAGGCCGAGACGAACGTAGCCACAGCTGCGAGAGTGAGAGACACCTTCTCCGAGATGCCATCTTGAATGAGATTCGTGTCGGATGTAATTCTTGTGACCACTTCGCCAGCGCCAGTTTGATCGAAGAAACCGATGTTTTGTCTCAAACAGCTTTCAAGGTAATGCTCACGAATCTTTGCGGCCAGATGCTCTCCAGTATAGATAAACCCAACAGTCGATATGTATACGACAATGAATTCGCCAATGCCTAAATAGACAAAGTACAAAACGAACTCCACCAATTTGTCGTTGAAGGCGCTGCTTGTCAAGGTACGATTCACAAAAAAGTCTTGGAAAACGCCTTGAAGGTTTCCGAAGACGACGGTCATGAGAGGAAGCGCCGCGCCACCAGCAATCGAGCATAAGGCCGAGATCAGAATAATTAATATGTCGTTGCGGGAGGCATATCTGTATAGCACAGCTACGCCCTGCTTGACTTCGGGGCTCACGACTTGGCGTCGCAACACCTCGGCTTCGTCAGGTGGCAAGTGTCGATAGCGATCCTCGATATTGTCTGCCTTGGGAGGCACAATGACTGCTGAATCGGCCGTTGTCAAGTCCAACTTTTCGCTGTTGGGGTCGCTCGAAGACTTCATGTGTGGGCGAACTGCATCCTTGTCGGTTGAACCACTCCCGCTGTGGCTTGACGACGATGGTCGCGAGGGATTGCTGCTACTTGTTGCAGCGGCTGCTTTTTCCGAAATTTCGGCCATGGCGATGATGTGGTTGTTGAAGAACCAGACCGTAACCGTGGTTAAGAAGAATAGGTGTACAGCAAGTTGTTGGCGGGGTGAAGAAACACCCTTGGATGAAAAGGAAACACCAGTGGATGTTGAGTTGATATGGTTGTCGTCGAGATGAGCGAATCATTATTTTCGTATGCAGAGTTGCAGTCGAATGCGCTGCAGCACGGGCAACGATGAAGCCTCAGGTGAGCAATCTCCTGTCAGTACGGACTGGGTTGGTGATAAACAGTGTGCGAAGGGTCTGGTTTATTTCTCGATCGAGAACACAAAAGAGTGTAACTCGAGATGAATGGACAATTTATTGAAATAACTGAATCTGTTGGACTGGCTTAGCGTACCTTGCTGTCAAAGGCGGGTCCGGGACACAAAAAGTCGCCTGGTCCGGAGATCGAGGATTAACGTTACGCCTCGTTTCCCTTTTCAGCTTATTAACGAATGTCTGATCCGCTAACCATTCATTGGCGGCCTGGGGGGCGAGTATCCTCGGGTGAAGAATGTTCCATTGTCTCATGCTCAGGCGTTTTCAGGACCCCGTGAGCCGGTCCAGTATCGGGATCTCTGATCTGTGTGTGATCTCCGCATCCAATGTCTTGGGAGTCAGAGAACCCCGCTGCGATGGAGACTGTGCAATCCTCCCGGTCAAAAAGCTGCATTTGTACCGATTGTTCGAGTCATCTCACCGCGTATATTGTCTCTGGTTGTCTGTCTCTGACCATCTTGAATCATTGGATCTGCCCTCGGACTCCCGCAGTAGTCTGACGACCCGTGATGGGTAATCCTACGGAACGAAAATGCATCCAACCCTTACTCAAGGTCTTCTTCAACTCGGTTAGGTTGAAAAGAAATTACAAGGAAATTAGGTCTTTCGCATCTGGAAGCTATCAGTATGGGAATAATAACTATATTTATATGGACTCGATATTGCTCTACGTCTTGATTCTTTTGATGGACATTTTCGAAAGAGAAAAAAAAAAAAA
>VYWZ01000633.1:0-16173 GCA_008711595.1 Fusarium xyrophilum | reverse complement strand
ACTTGCTTATCATGTACGTTATATAAGTTTTATCCCTAATTGATAATTTCACAGGCAATATACTTTCTAGCTCCTGTCGCATTTGTAAGCCTATAATGAATACTGTCATTCAATTCTCCTCCGCTCACGAAAAGGGCAAGCCCTCTCCCCCAGATCTTGACCGCCTCCAACGCACAAAGTAAATGGACTACTAAACATTACAGCGTGTCGTCCAACAGACCAAATCACCGACCTTCCTCTACGAGATGTGTAATAAGATCAAATAACACCAACTCATGCAGTACAGCATGTGCATCATCTCCTAGACGGGATGAAAGGCAATTCTGACCCGCCAAAAACTCTGCTATCAAATCTGTTCCCTGCATTCTCCAAAAGTCTCTCGCCACTGACACAGCCAGCCCAACTCCACTGTCCAGATATGGTGAGGGACAACTTTCGGCCTTTGGGAAGACCGTCTTGTAGATACGCTCCCAGCGCCGTTTGTCGGATAGTTGGGGATTGTCTTTCTTAGTGAGTCTGTCTCTCTGGTAGAAGTTGATGCCGTCTGGTATCTCGAGAGACTGGGTTCTACATCTCTTCTCCAGGATATGCCTGTCGCATTTCGACACGCTGCCAAAGGTCTTTGAGCACCTTGGGCAGTAGGGAGGTCTAGCGTGGTGTCGTCTTACATGCCTCTTCACAGTCGACGTTGAGCGGAGTTCGTGATGGATCGCACAAGCAGGATATTTCTTTGGGTCTGAGGCGTGAAAGGGGCATTGGTAGCGGTAGTGGCCTGCTGCTCGTGGTATGATAACAAATGAACCGTCAATCACACGGTTCTCGTTATCGCAACTTATATTCAAGTCCGTGGGAATTATCCCATCGCATTCATCTATATGCTGCCCTTGTTGCGTTTGTTCGTGGTGCGATGGCTGGGTGTATATTGCTTGCGAGAGGAGTCTGTCAAGGTGCGCACGAGCCACTGGTAGTAACTGCTGTCTCGCACTTTGGATACTGGGATCGTTAAGCAATGTACTATGTATCCATCGCGTTGACTTGTCCTCGCAACAGGATTCGTCACCTGAGCTTTCACCGGTGCTGTCGTAGCTATTTCCTCTGTACCCAATGTCGCAGTCCCGAGAGCCGTGTCGGTGATGGTGAAGTTGAGACGTTCTCACGCCATTTGCGCTGTGCGTAGAAGGATGTGAAGGCCTTAGTGCAAGCGTTTGCATTAATGCAGCTCGCCGTGGACGAGGGCGAAGAAGGACCATGACGGCTATGAATGGTCGTAGTGAGTAAACTAATGTAGAATGTATGTGACGACTGAAATTCCACTGAAATTCCACTGAAATTCCAGTGTACTGTGACTGGAAGGTGAAATTATTGTTCTGCTCGATGCTTGTTGCGATACGGATGGGTGGCTTTATTGACTCTTATACATGGGAGCCTCAGCATAGCCCCCGCTTGAGCCGCACTGCCAAAACACTGAACCTCACACTTGTGATCAACTCGCAAAACTTTAGGCGGCGAATGAACACAGAGCCTCATGTAACAGAAATGAGGGCGTCACATCACCCACCAACTCAATGTGGTTGGTTACATTTGCCGAGTCTTGACATGAATGAGTGTACGAGGTAGTGGTGCATTTTCCACGTTCTGGTGCCACTTTTCTAGGTCTATCAGTGACAGGACCTCTGCATTACACGTTCAGCTGATGCATTATCGTGTCGGGTAGCATCGGGCACCTTTCGTCACATCGCTTCCATATGGCTTAGTGACTTTAGGCCTCAGTATCCTCAAATTCAGTTCTTTGCAGGATACGCCTCGAAAGATAGGTCCTGTTAAGACTGTACGGTACCACGCCAAGAACCGCCATTTTCACTTGGTTACATGTACAGGATATTTAACGTCCAATGCTTTAGCTAAGCGAACCTGAAGTTACAAACATACGTAAAATCAGTGTTGGCCTACATAACCAACACGATTCATTCTAGAGTGTGCCCACTGTTTTCAAGCTCCTCAAAATGCTGTCCATCGTCTGGGTAATTCATCAACTGGTGAAACTCATCTTCAAAAGAAAGAGAAGTTTCTTCCAGGCGCTGGTGCCAGGGTAGTACACCCGATACGTCCTGTGATGTAAAAGTTCCACCTTCCATGTTTGAATAGCCTGGCTGATTATATACAGAGCCAGTCCCTGACCCAAATGGCTGCAAAGTACTGGGCCAAGGCTCTGGGTCTTGAATAGGTGGCATATTCCGGTCCCAAGGTATTTGTGCCGGTGTTGGAGGTGCCAACAAGGCCTGAGCTTCTCCGTGTCCGGGAGACTCGGAAGTAGGAGTGGGATTCCGCAACAGCCTCAGTACAGCAGCAACGGTAGCGGCAGTAGTGTCAAATTCCGGCGTAACCAATACATTGCGACGAAATGACTGTAAAAGAGTCGGCAGTTCTCTCTCCATAGCGTTCTGCTGTGCTTCCAGCATAGATTCCGCAATTTCAAAGAACGGCGAGTGGGGAGCTGTCTTGTTTCCAAACAGCTTCCCCCATGCTTGGTACCATTTGTCCTCATGAGTACCATGTAGTCCGGCAAGGTCCTCATACTCATCTTGAAGAAGAAGTCCCGTGTCTAGAGCAGTTTTCTCGACACAAGCATCTTGGATGATATGCTCATTCTTTTCGGCTTCAGCAGACTCGCCGTCGAACTCCTCCCGGCATGTTGGGCAATAATCTCCGCCACGAAGGAGGAGGTGGCTCCGTCTGAGGTGTTGCAAGAGACGATCCCATTCGGTTATCTTAAGACCAACGCAGCATTGGTACTTCTGAGGATCAAGCTTGAAGAATGGACATGCAAGCTTCTTGGTAAAAGGCTGGTGGGAGCCAAACCCTCTTTTCTTTTTGCCTGGGCTTTGTCCATTCCCCTTGCTGCCTCTGCCATTGCTCCAGTCATTATTCTCCGGGCCAGAAACCTTTTTATTTTGGCCAGATTGATTGCCAGAGCCTGGCGAGCCAGCCCGCTTATCGCCGATGCTCGGCGCTTGCGACCCGTACGATCCTGGTGTTGGACAGTAAAGAATCCACCAGTGACAGGGTCTACGCCTCGCTGGGAATAGGAGCACGACATTGGGAGCGCTATTGGCTCCAGTGTTAGAGTGTCGGGTAGCCGCACTAATTTCGCCTGTGGACGGCAAGGGTAAAGCTTCGTCTTGAACCTTGGTGGCCAACTGTTGGTTCTTATTCTTGCTTGGCCCTTCTGACTTATCAAACTCGACAAGAAGACTTGGAATAACGGGCTGCTGGATGATGGTTTGTAGCTTTATTGGCAGCTTCTTCAGTTTCCGTGCCATTGAATAGTACGTTGAATGCTGAAGCGTAAGACCAACACCATATTCCTGGTGGACCTGAAGCCCACTTGGCGTGAGGGTTATAGTGCTCATTGTGAAAACGGGCAAACCGATGCGGAAAATAAGGTTGCTCAAACAAGGAACTGTTTTCGTTGTGAAACACTGTTTAATAATACGATTGAAGAGTTGAGGCTATCATAAGTGAAAAAAAAAAAAGTTGCAAAGTCAATTGTCTTAGTCGAGATCTAATGGGTCTTTTACCAGTATCTCCTCCCACCGTTGTGTCAAGGCGAACCAAGGCACCCGAACGAAAATTCAAATAGCAGTAATCACTCTCCAGTTCCAGCAGCCTTTCAGATTTATTGATGCAGAACAACGTGTCTGTTATGATGGTGGTGGCCGGGGTAAATATCACTACACTATAATTGGCCATGTCCCAGAAAGCCGCAGTAGCGGCTTCGACACAGATGTGTAGAGGAGGGTCAGAACAACACATTTGTGTCCATATGCAAGCCACGAGCCACACTACGTGCAATTCGTCAGTCTACTTGTATTCGGGTGAGGCTTTTGAAGAGGGCTACTATGCACTGGAGCGCACGAGGTCGTTCTGAAACTGTTGTTTGTTGGTGAATTTATGTAAACTTGAACAGATTTAGCACAATTTAGTGTAAGTTTTGCTCAGCCCCGAAAAGCTTGTGAATTACTATGACCTGTACGGAGTAAATCTGCTAACCCTAAAGCCACTCCCTCCAGCGCGGAAGTTCCCCTCAATTAGTGCGACCTGCCAGCAGGCGAACACTGAAGGACGTCACTTGTTTTTAACCATTTTTCACCATGCATCCCATGCTTGGTAGAGCATCGACCTGATGAATACAAGTCTTTGGTAAAAATGCTTCACCAAACTGCTATGGAGATATCCGTATCAATACGCTAGTTGTCTTTCACTGCAGTCCTGTTCACAGGAACAATCATCGACTCGACAGGGCTAGAGCTCATGGCAGGCCAGAACTTCTATCCATGGAGCCAACCCAGCCACTGGAGGGCGGAGAAGGATCAGATGTTGAGATGTCTTTCACAACCTCGGAAGCGAGCTCGGAACTCTTTATGTCCCAACATTCCATGGCCTCTTTATTCGACATGGACTTTGAATCAGGTCTCTCAACACCTATAACATCATTCCCGACGCACGTCGCGAGTTCACATACACTCAGCTTCGCAGAAGCACAACATCTTACCCAGATAGTGGATCATGGGACTGAAACGACTGAATACTTCAACGCCGAAACGCAACCCCAATACTGTTCTCTTGATATGCTTTCGAATAAGACGTTCCCATCAGGACAGGGGCGTATTGAGAAAACCGAAGATGTTACATTCTTCGATGCAACAGACACCTACAGGTATCATGAACAGAAATTGCTTGACAGTTCATCAAGTAAAGAGTTAGCCATACCGTCTTCTGCTTTGCTGTTCACATACGTCAAAGGTGAGGTGGCTCACTCTTGAGTGTCTATCTGTCTATTGACCACGAGGTAGGCGCCCATTTCGAACCACTACAGTCCGTTGAAGAGAATCTACCGCCCTCGAGAGAACAGTCGATACCTCTGGGCCCGACTGAGCCGTCCATCAGCGACGAAGATGGGAGCTCTTGTCCCTCAATGATCGAAAGTGACGATTCCAGTGTGGAGGATATTGAAGTAAGAAAAGTTTTTGCTTGCCCCTATTTCCGCCGTGATCCAGTTCGCCATATCGAATGCTTGAGCCGTAAGCTCTATCGCATACAAGACGTCAAGCAGCATCTATCTCGGCGTCATTACATGACGCAAGACAGGTCCTCAGACGCTACGGATAACGCAAGGGGCGTAAATACAAGAACACAGAGCATTCTGAAACTTCGCTTAGACAGAAGACTATCACCCGAAGGGCAATGGCATAAGATTTGGAAAACTCTGTTTAGTATGAAAACGTCAAGAGAAGGCCCTTATCTTGGTAATTTTAAAGAAGAGATTGTTGGAAGTATGATTGCGGTATGTAAGCAGGGAAGCAGTCGAGTTGTCCCGGGGATATTGAGAAGCCTAGGCCTTTCCAGTGAGAAAAGGAAATCTGTTCAACTGTTGATGGAACTGCTTCTTGGCGGCTTTCAGGCATTATCAGATGAGCGATCAAGCGACATGGAGACGGAGGAGACGGAGAAAGCTTCGACATGCGGTGGTTTTGATTCGATAATAATGACACCAAAAGATACGGAGTTCGAGTTTGACTTCAACGTACCATTGGATCGATCACCCTCGCCAGAGATTCAGAATTCTTACCCTAGCAAGGGGATTACGCAGATGCAGGAATCTAACTCGGTAATACCGACTGGATTCCCAGACTATACCACTTTTGCAGGAAACGGGGAGGACGACATCTTGACGAAATATCTACCTACAAAGCATCTGGAGGCAAATGTCCAAGTAAAACCTCCCTGTACAGACAGCAACAAGAATTCATCCCGAAAGTCACTGGAGAGCTCCCAGTATGCATGGGAATGCGATTACTGCGGCTTTGAATACATCTTCGAGCCCAGCGGAGCCGGCAGTGACATGAGGTGTTTCAACTACCCATGCCTAGGCCAGTTTCGTGGGAACTTTTGTTCGTTTTACAAGGTGCAAATTTGAAGGGGAAGTTCTAGTTACCTGTTCTGTAGAAGGAATATGAGAGTTACTTATTCTGTACAAGACTTAGGGTATGTCGTGCTGGAAGAATAAATCTCAACAAGTTAAGAAACTACCAGAGTCTTAAGCCAGGAGAGGATGTCAAAGGCTTTTCATTATAGATCAAGGCTGATTGGAGAAGCAGATTGGTGTGATTGTGTTCAAAGACTTCAGGAGTGAGCCCAATTAAGCTTTTCTGAAGAGGCTTCCGGATAGAGTCGTAGTTCCCTGCTGCATCTAAGGTCAGGCTTTAGGCTGCGAATCATGGGATGGCTGCCGCATATGAGGTCAAGCTTCAGGCTGTGAGCACAGGTGGTGAATGAAGAGACATGATTCGTCTTGTCTAATATAGGCTTTTACCCAGAAGCTTCACCAGAAGCCTTGCTGAAAGATTGTAGATAAGCTACAGCGTGACAAATTCTGGAAGCGTGTTATCTGAATATAAAAGTACCACGATTCTCCCTCCCATCCCCGTCCTCAACCGTCCTTCTTTTCCCAATCATTCCCGCCATTGCCAAGTTTCAGGATCTTCCCGTCGAGCTCGCAGTGTCTGTCATGACATATGCCAACACCCCCAGGATGTTTCCGCCCTAATACACGCCGATCCTTGGTTGCTATACTGCTTTCTCAATACCAGAAAGCAAGTGATGACGCCCCATACGACCAAGAACATGGAAGATTGTGGGCGTCATGTCACAACTACCTACATGCTCTCAGCTCGACTCCGCCATGCCAAGCAGGACTCTTGGTTCAATGATACTAGCTCATATCGTCGCGAAAAATTCGTCGGAATCATTCTGCGCTCTTATATCAAACGTGACAATACTGATTATCACGTATCCCATCGTGCCTCACTTGCTACCATCTGCGCACTTTCGACTGTTGCCACCGATGTCGGATGGCTAACGACAAGCTATGTCTCCCAGGCATGGGAGGAACTATTTCAATGTAGTAGACGTCCCGAAAACTGGCCTGAAGTTTCCTTCCAGGAGCGGCTAAGGTTTATCCGTGTGGCCTGTCAGTTCGAGAGCTATGTTCAAGCCTTCTTCCACACTGGGCAGCCGCTATTTCAGAGGAACGAGGGCATTCGTTCATTTTTCTTCTCTGCAGGCATTCCTAGTGCCGAAGTCTGGAGTGACTCGCACCGTATCTTTGACTCCATGGCTTACTGCATTTACGATCGACACCGCGCCATGATGAAGAACATAATGAGATCTCTGGGAACAAACAAAACAAGCCTTATAGATGGCAGGACTCCAGACCGGCGAAAGTCACGACTGCAAAGCTGCACACAAATCGAGGTGAACAAGTACGTACACTACCTCACAACGCAGGGGCTGGGCATGCTCCTCCAGCTTCAGAGCATGGCGCTTCAGGATCAGTTACACTTTGTGCCATGGACATTTGAGAGCATCCTCGACAGTTCATCCCCTAACATTGTCGTGGTTCGCGGTATTGAGCCATACAGAATTGGAACAGTGGAGAAGCATAGCTGGAATCCATGGGTCCATTCCGAGCACGTGTTTCAAAGGGAGCCTAGTGGATGGAAAAGGGCGGATGCATTCTGGGATAGCGGTTGGAGGTCTCGCCGGAATATTTGGCAGTTCTGATGTGATTAGGAATCAAGGATGAGAGTCAAGTATATTCCTTCTTCTTATAATTTACTCTCCTCATATTTCTATCATCATCACGACCGTCATCATCGCTATAATTATCAGAATAGAAAGACACGGCGGTCGCTTAATCACATACAAATTACTATACAAAAATTAATCAATATGTCTGATCCGACCATGGCTCTTCAGCCAAAGCTTGACATTACCGCCAGAAACTATCCGACGAGCGTCAAAAAACCCTGGACCTCTATCCTAAGGGATGACAAAACTTAGGTAAATTTAGCATAGCTTATTAGTATAGACTTAGGATACCTTAGACTAGGCGTCTGGCATCAGGCAGAACTCGACCAGGGCGCCATCTTCACAGAGAATCACTATTTACTTTGGCGAGGACAGAGATAGACCCGCCGAACACTTGGCATTAGATGATCAAGGATCTAGTGTCTTCTGCAGTTGGAAAAATTGTTTCCGTATCTCTTCCAGTAAGCTAATGCAATTACCGGCTAATTTGTGTGTCCGATACGTGGTGACTGCATCTAGCCTTGGGCCATTGTCACTGATATCAGGTTCTGTGCCGTATGTTGCCATGTAACGAAAGTCGTGCTCCTAGGTACTCAAGTGGTAAGACTGCCAATACATGCAGTTCTTCATAGGAGGCGTTTGTGAATGGAGTATATCGGTATTACATAGAGGGCTAGATTCTGTCTGCAAACTGAAGCTCTTGGCTACAGATCTCAACTGCGGGAAAGAATACATGTAGCTCACAAACACCATTATTCATCGTGCAAGCTTCTGGTTCAAATGTTATATTGGTGGGGAAACTGTGTTCTCATCCATCACCTGTGTCCGAAGCCCAAAGCTCAACCTCGTAGGCGGCAGTCAACCATACAGGCAAACACCATTGTCAATGCCAACCATTCTTTTAGACTTTCACGGCTCTTGTACTCATAGTGTCACAGTGTCAGGACTCAAGCGAGAGATAACATGCTCCCGCCAATAATCAATGCCCGCAATCATCGCGCCAGGTCCAGCCAGTCCAAGAACACCAAGTGAGGCTAAGCCTCCCAGCACAGCCTGTTTTGTCGTCACGAAACCCAGTGAGCGCTGTTCCCAGACAGCGTACAGAGAGTATACCAGACCCGAGGCTGCACTGATGACACCAGTGGTTAGACCGAAATGCGCTACTTGGGATATGGCTGTCAGCGTCCAGTCGGTGGTCGATATAGTTTTGGCGATGCCGGGAGCAGCTAAACAGATAGCAATCGTAAAGCCATGAGAGAACTTGAGGGGCGCTACATCCTCGTTTGTATACAGCTGAAGTTCAGGTGGGGGAGCATAGTTGATTGGCCGGTCTTCAGCCTTCTTCTCGGTTTCCAGTCTTGCACTATCGGTCGCCTTGGCACGGATAGCAGCGAGTCCTCTAGTGAAGACAGCACAAAGGAATGGATATGCCTGCCAGACTGTTCCGACGTATTACCTAAGTTTAGTATCTCTGATTGGTCGCAGTACTGCCACGGTTGGCGCCACGTAGCCTAGGAGAACGCCTGGAACGATGGACTTGGCAATCTCGGGGACGACAGGTCTATGGGTAGTGGACTTGGTGGAGAAGACAACAGAAGACAGACAGAAGAATGGTAGTACTGAACTCGGACCGATGAGTGAATATATAAGTGAGTAGACTGTTGTCCTATTTTATGTCAGTGATTGTGCAAGGATATTCTTCATGTGGTTGATACGAACCATGACAATGGGTTGAGTGAGTCTCCGCATCGAGAACTTTCGATGAGCCAGCCCGAGAGAACGGGACCAAGTTGACCAGGCCTACCGCCGAGCTCTACCCAACTACCTTTCCCAAGAGGCCTCCGGCGTCAGAATTTTGAAGAACGCTGTAGAGCACTCCCGCGACGGATCCAAAGTCCTGGTTCTTGAGCGTAGCAGAGAGCGACAGCCCGAGAGTGCCGGCAGCCAAAACCCACGGGACTCGCCTAGCAAGACCGCCCTTAATGGGCTTCGCAGGTAACTCATCCTCAAATGGAACGAAATGAGGTCGTTTCGGCACAGGAATGCCTTGGATTCTCGTAGCTTCTCAGCAGATCGGGGTGATAATGTCAATAAAGGGGTCAGGACCAAAGAGCGAAACAAGAGGCTTAAAGATGAAGCGAGCGAATGTGAAAAACTGGCTGATCATCATTCGAGGCGAATGTGCTTGCTCGATTGGACGTTTGGATCGCTCGTAGCGGAGTGCGTGGACCCCTGATAGTGCAGAGTCTATCTGAGAGTCTGAAAGGCCTTGAGGGCTGAGTTTGAGTTGACGAACCAGGGCGTTGACGAGCAGTGCTGCAGACTCCGTAGCTCCATTACCGCCTTGTCCGGATGCCGGATCAATCTGTGAGACATATTAGCTACGTAGGAAATGGATGATTGTGAGCTGGCATATCTTGTGAGCTGGCATATCTTGTGAGCTGAATCTCCTATCGTGACGATGCGCTTGTAATGCTAACGCTCAAAGACATACTCCTCAAGTGGAACAAGTGTCGACATGATCTTTCGGTCATACAGCTCCCCAAAAGTGACGTCTCGGGTAATAGGGTCGCCGTGGTGCTCTTTCATAAGTCCGGCTTCATCTGCTTCGGTGTACTTAGAAATGTCCTTCCCACGCTTTGTCTCTGGAAGACCATCGAAGAGGAACCAATACGTTCTATCTCCTGGTGCTGCTATGATCAGATACGCGTGGCCATCACCTATAACCATCTGTTGATTTCGGTTTCCCAGAGCAGAGGTGCGTTTCGAGATCCCAAGGATGCACCTGGTCGAGACGGGAACTCCTACAGAACATCTGAGCGATGAAGATAGCGGTGCGAAGTGATACGTACAAGAGTTTTCGTCTTCGGGGAAATGCCCAGGACTCTGTTCCTTTCCGAGGCGCCATATTCCGTCACTTACTGCGCTGTAGATTCCATCTGCTCCCACGACAATGTCGCGATCGTAGACAGAGCCGTCTTGGGTGTAAGCTTGGACCCCACCCTCGACCAATTCCACGCGAATAACCCGTTTCTTGGTCAACACCCGATCTTTATGTTACAGATTCTTGTACAAGACCTGAAGCAACATTTGTCGATCGATCGGCAATTCAACCAATCCTAAGATTAGAATATAAAAGCTAACATACCTAACATATTCGTAGGCCATAAAACTTATCGCTCTGACATGTGAATTACAGAAATGTATAAAGTGGAAAGCATAGAATACTCTTAGCAAATCACACAACAACAAAGATATCATATGATGATTAGGCGCTCATCTAAGATTAGATCTATTAAGTGATTTCAACTATTGAGAATTGACATCTCCCAGCCTGAGACCCATAGGGCCGGCCTACAGGGGAGTCATCAACGTAAGCCCCCGTAAAATACTTGTCATCTTACAGGTTTAGTCAGGCTGAATCGAAATATAGATATTCAACAAGATCTCTATCTAACTATAAACATAAGTTTATCAATTGATCAAACCGAAATCTTCAACATACTCAAGCATCCTCTAATAATATGACAGAATATTATCTCTATGAGAGAGGGAGAGAAGGGTTAAAGCGGAGGATCAAGTGCGTAAGTTATCACCATTCCGATAGCAAAGTTGTTGTATCATAAACTAATGTTATGAGCTAGCAAGAATGCGACGAGTACTATGGAAAGGGTTGGTCGGCATTTTATGCCTTATATAGAGGGGATAAATCTTGGTATTGCTGTGAATCTTGCCGCGATGCCCAAGAAGACTGCTCGAACTTCCCTTGTTGCAGTGCTTGTGATGCCCATGGTCTTTGTGACGGTGATTGCGACGAAGACTGTCAGTGCTCTGTTTGTTATTGTGGTTGTAAGCAATGTAATTGTGGATGTGGTGTTGGCTACGGTTGTGAAAGTGATGATAGTGACGAGGACGAGGACGATGACGATGATGAGAATGAGGATGAGGAAGATTCCGATAGTGACGATAACAACGATGCTCCCGACTGTCGCTATGGCTCACGCTGCACAAGCATGGAATGCGGCTTCAATCATCCCACGGCACCATGCTGGTATGGTTCACGATGCTCCAAGCCCCCTTGCCGAAAAGGATCCTCTTGTACCAACAAGCGATGCAGCTTCAGGCACCCAAAGAGATAGATCCGGGGACATGTCAGTGAGCTTTGATACCGTCGCTTTAGAAATCACTCCAATGTCATAGCCTACGATGTGGAGGGCTATTTACATGGCTTGTAGGCGATGACTAGAAAAGTAAATTGTCTTGCTTTGATTCGATTTTAATATAAGAGAAACTTCTTATAATTTGTTTAGTTAGAATGGCTATAAGAAGTGACCTTATGTAGGGGTTTTACTGTAGCCAATTAATCAAGCTGCTCTTATATAATATCATCATTGCCCTGTAATTAGAATTGTTGTTGTTTTAGTTGATATATTAATTATTATAAAAAATCTAGTGTATATTTCAGTATTTTAAACATCACCCTCCCAGGGACTAAGCCTTACTACCTAACAGCATGACGTGTATATCAGACCTCTCTAGCTTGGAATAGTAACTGTTCCTAGGGCTTAAAACTCCCATGGGGACCCAAGAGATAGACCAATCAGATTCCTTAAGTCGAGGCTTCCGCTTAGCTAATTTAAACCTTAAATTGTAATTATAAGACCTAATTAGCTAAAAAGCCTGGGTACCCATGGGAATTTTGAGCCCTAACTGTTCCTTTCAGATACCTGTTATCTCCAGCCTACCAGAACAGTAGTTTACCGAAAATTACCAGCCTGAGGGTCCAGACATTGAAGCCAATATTATGCCACCTGCAGTTATGATAAAAGAAAGAGAAGCAGAGGAAACTTCAGCCTCTGATCTAAAGTGAAAGGCTGGTCTTTTCTACAAAATCTATAACCGGTTCGGAAACACTTATTGTCTGAAAGAGTAACCATCCTTAGCATTTCCAATTTGTCCCAACGACCAAAAGAAGCTTTTGTGCATTCACACTGACCGTATCTTACTTTATGCCTTTGGCGTTTTTTTCACTATCTTTAGGTGCCGGTATGGCTCTTTGCTTTCTCTGCGCCCCTCTTCTACTGGTATGGTGTCTTGTTGGTGCTATTTGCATCTATCTGGTCATACCCTATGGTGTCGAGATCATCGATAGGGACTGGGGCTACAAGGCACCTATTCAACGCGTTGATGCGTACCCAATCGCTGAAGAATCGGCACCTACCCTTGATATTTTCCTGCCTTGCTGCTCAGAGCCCTTCGAGGGATTGTAGAATACCTATAAACATATCGTCAAGGAGCTTATCGTTGGGCATCTGGGCGATAATAAGACTGCTACTGTCCAGAGTCCCTAGTGGTTTCGGGTCACTGACGACCAGACATGGGTCGAACAAGGAGAGGGGGCTGCACATGAATTGTTCTACGGTGTCGTCCAAGCCAATAGCAACAGGTGGGGCCCTTCGATCTGTGTTGGAAGCAATGCCACGTCTCGTCGATCTGTCTTGACTGAAGTATGAGGCACTGCAGAGGTGGATTTCCCGAGGGTGTTCACACAGGGTATGAACAACTATTAACGATATTGACTTGTTGCCTTGCCTGAGCGATCTCGCTTTGTTTAGAGAGCAGACGTCACAAAACGCAATAACATAAGGAACCCAGTGCTGGTCTTTTGATATCCCAGCGATTGACGCTCTGTCAACAGATGGAGGATATAAGGTCTTTTTCGCATATCATGCTCTTCAAGAGAAAGTCGTCAACATTCTCAGCCGCGGAGTCTTGTAAATCCCAACAGAGAAACCCTTCAGCCCTCAAAATCCTTTGCTGGTTCTCGTCAGACATGCTCGTTCATAAAGTACAGGCCTGTCGCCTTGTTGCCATGTCTCCTTTCGGTACAGCTTATCAGAGGTTCAGGAGAAGAACTGTAGACAGAGAAGAGCCCTCATGCATCTCAATACATGTGTAGGACATGACTTCGTCAATGGATATGGCCAACCGATCAGGTCCTAAAGGCAGATGAGAAAGGCGATATGTCAGGCCTTTAGAGACATCACCCTGCATTCAGACTTTTCAGCCACTTAATGAGGTAAATTGTTTCCTTGAGTGACCCTGATCTACCTTGGAGAACACTAACAGTTGTCAACATGAGACGACCGGCTGAGCATCGAAGAAGACATTAAATCGATGGCAGCATATCACCGAGGATCTCTTGTGATTGCTGTATCGTGCATAGACCTTATATTTAACTTTCGATTTCTGATTGAATTTCATAGCAATATTCAGCAATAAGATCCACTGGACAAAAAGTCAAGTGGTAGCAACTAATTTAGAGCCTGAGGAATGTTTGCGTATTGATGCTCCAGATGATTCTCAACCCCAAAGCCAACTAATAGCGACTCCACCCAGTGGGAAAGTAGCAGTTATCTAGTAGAGTCCATCTTGATGCTAAGAGGTCAAGATCTAGATCACCTTCTCGCGATGCTACAGTACGGTCCGGGCTATATGACTGGATTATCGATCTGTTTCTAGACTCTTCTGGCACCGCCGTCCGAATGAGTCTCATCCCCAGGCTTGTAGAGGATTCTCTTCATAAGGTGGCAGTGAGCTTCATTTGATGCGTTCCTTCATACCCGGCTACATTTTCCGTAAACCCGACGGCCCGATGCAATCCAGTTCGCCACTTTCAGGTATTCCTCTAGCTCAACGTGACTCTTGGTCTGCCTTGACCTCGACTAGCTGCTACAGCTCAAGATTGGTGCCCAGGGTAAGTTTTGTATGAGCTTGGACTGAAAGCCAATGGGTCATCGTTCGCAGAGCTCATCTCACTTCGGGTTTTTGCTAGTTGCACAAGGCGGGTTGTCTACGAAGCGGCAATAGAGCGAAATGGATGTGGAGTGCGCAAAGCGACAGGAGCTCCCGCCGAGGACGCGGCAAGCCGATGATCCATACAGTAGACCACTTGGAAAAAGCAAAACAGCTCGGCAATTGGTCAAGGCATAAGAGCATCCACAGGTGGCTAGTTGCTGGGAACGCCAAGATGTTCCGGACAGCTAGTCTAGGCATTGGAAACACTAGGTAACTTACGATAAAGCTGCATTATTTAGGTTGAGCTTAAGAGAATTTCAACACCTTTTTTTTCAGTCTGCTTAGAAGGGATGTAAAGCTATTTCGTTGCCGCGATACAGTTCCTGGTATTAGTCCCAAGTCCCCATATAATCCTTGTATCTCATTCATCCTGTTTGCGCACCCGAGTTCTTCTCTCATTCCTCCCTTCTGGTAATGTTGTTTTGACCGGCAAGAACTCCCGGTCCCTCTCAACGTAACCAGTCATATCAACATTCAGGCCAAGGCAACGATAAGATCCACAATAGGAGTTCAGCTAGCTACCGGTGTCTACCTTGTCAACTTCAATGACAATCTTGACGATTCAGGGTTGGTTCAAAAAGATGCATGGTTTTGGCATGAAAATCTAGATATCAGCCCACGATGCATAATCATGAATCATGTACGGTCCTCAACACCGTCATGAGAGCTTGACACTCGGAAGGTGAGTAGCAAAAAGCAAGATTCTGCATCTCTGAGGTTGGTCGTCTAATCGGAGGCTTGAAAATAAGGCCTTCCACCTCGGAAAGAACTACTGCTGTATCACCGTGTTATCACACCGATCCAAGTTGCCTGCCGTGGTCTGTCACTCCGTCGCACAAGCCAAGGCCTCAAGGTCGTGGCGATCGACGATCACTTCGGTCAATACGACGTTGGATTATGGCAAAAGATTGATATCGATTTCTGTACGCCGATGAAAGCCATACTGCATATTGCAGATCTTGGAGGACCTGAAACATATAGCGATAATCTAGGTAGTGATCTCCAAAAAATCCTATTGGATCCCTTTGACAGTAACGAGTAGTAAGGCAGTAGGGACATCGCATGCAGACAGACTATCAGACCGAGTCAGGCCTGATTGACAAATCGTGAGGCTGGCGGACATTGGGAGCGGTAATACAAATTCCGTAAAAACACGGAACTTCTTATTAGAGTATGTAAAGCGCAGATCACTCTTGTTTTCATCTCCCCCAGCGATTCCCCTTCGTAAACTAAGCCTTTTATGAACATTACCCCTCTGAGACATCCCAACGGGCTTGGCTACTTGACTAGGTACCGGTAGCAGTGGGGAAAAAACGCATACAATCAATCCCCTTTCTCTTCTGGACCAACAGAGCCTGTTTGGGTTTGTCCTCCCTGTAAGCGTTACGAGAGCGCTCTACCACGTTGAGGAGCGATCTTCAGCGGGAAAAAGTAAAGGCAGAAAATAGTTCAGTGCGCTGTGCCAAAGTCAGACGCCAGATGTAACGCTCTCTGCCCTCGTTCTGGCCCTTGCGTTCTTCTCCGCATAACAGTCAATCAGCTGATTCTGCCCTTTGGGTATTTTTGTCCCATGAGGAGCACTGATTATCGGCGTTAAGGTCCTGATTTGTATTGAAAGTTCTAACTAAATAAAGTATTAGCTATAAAGCTAAAAGTAAAGCTATC